>JASFAX010000023.1:48071367-48278245 GCA_030737875.1 Allium sativum
AAAAAACAGGGGTAATTGTAGGAAAGGATAGCTATTTAGAGAATTAGGGGTAGGAATAAAAAGAAGAGTTGTTTTGAAGTATTAATAGAAGTATGGGTAGTTTAAGAATAGCAGGGATAGATCGAAAAATATGAAAGATGATGAATCGTTTGTATTGGTGCTGCAAAAACAAATTCTTTATAGTAGTTAAAAAATAGATGTAATTGTTGGAAAGTAGGGCCATTTGCAGAATTAGAAGTAGGATTAAAAAGAAGGGTTGTTTTGAAGTATTAAGGGAAGTAGGGGTAGTTTAAGCATAGTAGGGGTAGATCGACAAATATGAAAGATGATGAATCATTTAGATTGTGTGTTGCAAAAACCAACCCTTCAAACAAGTTAAAAAATAGGGGTAATTGTTGGAAGTAAGGACTATTTAGAGAATTAGAGGTAGGATAAAATAGAAGGACTATTTTGAAGTATTAAGAGAAGTAAGGGTAGTTTAAGCATAGTAGGGGTAGATCCACAAATATGAAAGATGATGAATCATTTGGATTTGGTGCTCCAAAAACCAACCCTTCACAGAAGTTAAAAAGCAGAGGTAATTGTTGGAAGTAAGGGCTATTTAGAGAATCAGGGGTAGGATCAAAAAGAAGGGTTGTTTTATTGTATAAAGAGAAGTAGGGGTAGTTTAAGCATATTAGGGGTAGATCGACAAGTACGAAAGATGATAAATCATTTGGATTGGGTGCTACAAAAACCAACCCTTCGTAGTTGTTAAAAAATAAGGGGAATTGTTGGAAGTGAGGGCTATTTAGAGAATTAGGGATAAGATTTGTAACGACCCAGAAAATCTAAACCAATTTAAAAATTTTAAATTGGATATTTTAGTGGATTTTAAATATTTAAAATAAATATTTTGAATAATAACGATGAAAAGTAAGTTTGAATCGACATTGAAAATAAATATAATTACTTTGAATTATAAACAAGGCCTGAAACGGCGCGGTAATTTCAAAATTTGAATTCAAACTTTGACTGACTGTACTGGGTGCGAAACAAAACGGATTTGAGTGGAACCAAAAATATTTAAATTTGTTAGTGGATATCTTTCTAACGAATCAGAAAAATCGAAGTTTCATAGTAGGATGCAAAAGTTATGGCCAAATGAATTTTCAGAAAGGTCGCTATGGAATTTGAATACCCCGTGAAAATGGCCATTTTGCAAACGACCTCGGAATTCGACGAAACCACTTTAGTTGGATCCGGGATGTTAAGTTATTGCTAAGTTTCAAATTTCATAATTTTTGAAGCTTGTATGTGATCGTGACAAAGTAAAATGTGTTTGGTCGATTTCTATTAAATTGGATCGACCACAAATGGGCCATTTTTCAAACGGTCTAAGAATTCGACGAAACTAGTTTTGTTGGGACCGTATCGTCAAAACATAGCTAGATTTATATTACGGGAATTTTAAGAATCAGTATATGGCCTCGGCAAATTGAAATGTATGTTCAAATTAAATATTGAATGTTTTATATTTTAATTTGAAGGAAAACTGACTGAAACAGTCGAATGGGCCTACGAAACATATCCCATTGTGTTCGGAATGGGGGTAAAACGCTAGGGACGACAGTCGTTGGGTTTGGATTGGTGTTCGTGTGTGAAGAGGGTTATTTTAGAATTTTGAAAATATATAAAAAAAAAATAAAAAAATTCATTTGGCCACATAATCTTTCTCTCTCCACGATGTTCATCGACGCACGGCGGAAAGAGCTCAAATCTTTCCGGGTTGATTCCTCCTCCAATTCTCAATGAAATCGTGTAATTCTTGATCCATTCCAAAGCTCTCGATCTCCTCTTCAAATCCATATAAGGAGCAGCAATTATCGTTGAGTAAATCGAACGCAGCACCCCCTCAAAGTTTCGACCTTCAGGCCGCCGCCCCGACCTCTTGGGACCGTCGAACTGGACCCCACTAGGTCGCGCCAGCGCGCCACTCCCCCCCCCCCCCCCTTCGACGCTGCATAGCCCGATTCCTTTCAAGCCTCTCGGATTTCGCGATAATTCAAAACCTAGTTTTGAACGAGGAATAGAGGTCACGGCTTTGGTAAATTTTGAACTGTTTTTACACTTTTAAATGTTGCAAACTTCGAAAAATCATATCTTTTTCGTTTCTTGACGAAATTCAGTGAAACAAAGTCTTCTACATTCTAGAAGAGACCGCATATTTTTCTGAGCCTTCTGCTATTTTTGGTGGAGTGGAACCCAATGTGAGATTTCTAATTTATAAACGATATGGAAAACGACGATGTATAAATTATATAGTCGATGTATGACTTGTATAAGCGTTGTACACCTCATGTATAAGCGTTGTATAGGTTGTACGTTCGATGTATAAGTTATATATGCGTTGTAAAAATAATATATATGTTGAAATAGAAGTGAAATGCTTATATAATATATATATATATATATATACGCCCCTCGTCCACAAACCATGGATGATATTTATTGATTGTGATTGGTGTGAAAATTGGTTGATAGCGAAGGGTTGATTATAATTGTTTGTGGTTGAAACTGATTGATTGTGGTTGAAAAATACCCGTTTGTGGTTGAAAATTATTTGGTTGAAACCACATAGGATTAGTTTGTGGAAATGAAAAATATATACATGCCGCCTGCGTGCGAACTAGATGCATGATTCCCCATTGTCAAAAGCTGTGAGGCTTTAAGATAGAGCGAGGAGTCGTACTAGGGATGGCCCCGGTTTTAACTACACTGCCGTTATGCTGCCGAAATTTTGAATAATATTCATGTGTTAGAATTATTTTCATGTGTTGAAACTGTATTCATGTGTTGAATAGAAATTCATCTATTTAACGACATTCATGTTTTGAAATAAATTGTTTTGCAATAAAAATCACCTTTTCATTTATATATATAAAATATAAAAAACCTTCATGTGTTGAATTGAAATTCATTCGTTGAATAGAAATTCATGTGTTGAATGGTATTCATGTTTTAAATATAAAAATCACCTTTTTATCTATATATATAAAATATAGAAAACCTTCATGTGTTGAATTGAAATTCATTCGTTGAATAGAAATTCATGTGTTGAATGTTATTCGTGTTTTAAATATAAAAATCACCTTTGTATTTATATATATAAAATATAGAAAACCTTCATGTGTTGAATAGAAATTCATTCGTTGAATGGAAATTCATGTGTTGAATGGTATTCATGTTTTAAATATAAAAATCATATTTTACCACCTATATGAACTATATAAAATAGTCGTGTTTTGGAATAAATTGTTTAACAATAAAAATCATATTTTAATTATATACATGAATTGTTAAAAATAGGGAAGTGTTGAAATGGAAGTTAGTTTGATAAAAATATCATTTTTATCAAAGGTATGAAATGTAATTGGTTTTGAAATCGAAGAATCGATTATATTTATATATATAAATATAATTAAAATAAATCGAATAACGAAGCTGCAGTTCGTGTTTTGAAACCGTGATTTCAAATGATTAGTGCGGGAGATCCGACCATCAGATTTTCCCGAAACCGAAACCGTTGGGTTCGCTTTGGAAATATCTTTCCAACGACACCAACTTTGCAAAGATCCAACGGTTGGATTGTCTGGAATGTTTAATTCAAATCTGAAGAAAAACAGCGCCAGAATCAATTATATATATATATATATATATATATATATATATATATATATAATTATATTAAATCGAATAACGACTCTGCAGTTCGTATTTTGAAATCGAAATTTCATACGATTATACTGGGAGATCCGACCGTTGGATTTTCCCGAAACTGGAACCATTGGATTCGTTTTGAAAAGATCTTTCTAATGATAAAAATTTTGTGATGATCCAACGGTTAGACTTTCAGATATGTGTAAATCAAATCTGAAGAAAAACAGCGCCATGGCCGCGTTATGGCCCGAAGCGTCATTTGAATAAATTGCCTATTTTAAAATAAATAAAAATAGCGATAAATCGTTATAAAATATTATAAACGATATGGAATGTGAAATTTAGAAACTAACTGAAGGTTGGCTAAGTCGAATGGTTTTCTGGTTATTGGTCTGATGTTGGTTTCGGCCTTCGGGGTTAATATTTGGGAAATCGTTCTCTTACTGATTTACGGATTGCGACTAATGAATTGAAATGATGCGTATGTGTGTTTTTGTAGCACTTGTTTTATTCTTTATGCGAGTTGCTCAGAAAGACCGGGTTTGTCCCATTCTGAATAACTAAATTGACGATAAGAAATCGAAGATGAAGATGGTGGTTGAAGATCGGAAATCTTCACCTCGTTTGGATGGTAACTGATGTCCTGATTGGGAGGCATCCTGAAATATGGATAATGCGTGGTGATTGTCCAGACGTATGTGGAGATCGATGGGTTTGTGAGGTATATAGTGCCTCCGGTTTCGTTCAGACCCAGAACGGACTTGCAAACGGATTGTGTGTCAGACATTGGAATTTATTCTGTGTGATTGATAGCCATCAGTTGCATGTTGTGAATTACCTGTGTGGCATGCTAAGATGCAGTGATCAGGGCTTCTGTTGAAAAGCAAAGTCTTGTGGTTAATGGTCAAAGCACCGCCTGTGTGGCGTAGCTTTGTGTATAACGTGAATTCACGAGCCTCACACCCCGGTATGAACCAGAAACGGGAGAAGGATCTCAGGGAGGGCATGCGTTTCCTTCTACCTAGAGGTGGTGTCGGTGCTTAAACTGGCTGACATTTATATTATTTTCACCTATGTGGTTGTTGTTGTTGCGAGGCGCCTCAGTTATATCGGTCGATCTGGGACCGATGGAGTCATTCGTTGGCTCATTTACACCCCAAAGGGCGGGGAAACGTAGTGTTCAGACATTTTAATCCATATCGGTGGACTGGCCCTGACGATCCAAGGGTCAATCGAGCTCTGATCCTGAGACATGGGCTAGATTGTCTCGAAGTCGGTAAGGACTATCTTTTGCCTTGGTTCATGACGGAAATCCAATTTCCAAATACGTGACCATGTGGTTTTGATTGTGTGTGTGTATATATATATATATATATATATATATATATATATATATGGCGACATGATATATGGTACCCATGCCGTCTATGATTGATAGTTATGATTGAAATTGTTTTTGAAACATGTAAACACTAGTAATAATATCAAATGCTTTTGTTTTATTCGTATCAAGCATATTTTGGCCATTATAAGGTAAAACTCAATCCTCCGGTTTGCGTTGCAATGTGTGATGGGAACTAAGTCTTATAATGGCTTCATTTTTATAAAAAGCATTGCGATGTTTAAAAGATTCAATTGTTTTAAAGCACCGGCAATCCAATGGAGTAAACCCGTTCCACGAAAGTGGCGTGGTCCTGTGATTAACCATATTTTAAATGTGTTGAGTAGATTTCTCATACCAGTCCCATGACTGACTTGTAGTTTGTTTCACTTGCAAACTCGGGTGCCCGTTTTTCTACACGGGCAGCCTTGTATTTCGGTTATTAGCAGGCTTTCTGGATAGCTGGAGCTGAAGATGGATTCTATCATTTATTTCTTTATATGCTGTTCAGCTCCTATTGTACATTATGTTTTGTTTTCCGCTGTTGACATTTATATATAGCTGAATTGTATTTTTACTAAGTATGATCCTGTATACTGTGCAACTCTAATGATTACTTTTATCCAGTGTATTATTTGTTCATTATATGGTGTATTTATCTATTTCTGTTCTGCTGTCATCTGTTTATGTGTTATATTCCAAAGATTACCCTTGAAACTGTCAGTACGGGTTTTGGGGTCGTGACAAGATTAAAAAGAAGGGCTAGTTTGAAGTATTAAGAAAAGTAAGGATAGTTTAAGCATAGTAGGAGTAGATCGACAAATATAAAAGATGATAAATAGTTTGGACTGGGTGCTGCAATCACAGTAGTTAAAAAATAAGGGTAATTGTTGGAAGTAAGGGATTTTTAGAGAATTTGGGGTAGGATTAAAAATAAGGGTTGTTTTGGAATATTAAGAGAAGTATGGGCAGTTTAAGCATAGTAGGGTTATATCGATAAAAATGAAAGATGATGAATCGTTTCGATTGGTTGCTGCAAAAACTAATCCTTCATAGTAGTTAAAAAACATGAGTAACTGTTGGAAAGAAGGGCTATTTAGATAATTAGGGGTAGGATTAGAAAGAAGGGTTGTTATGAAGTATTAAGAGAAGTATGGGTAGGTTAAGCATAGTAGGGGTAGATCGACAAATATGAAAGATGATGAATCGTTTGGATTGGGTGCTGCAAAAAACAATTCTTTATAATAGTTAAAAAATAGGGGTATTTGTTCGAAAGAAGGGCTATTTAGAGAATTAGGGGTCGGATTAAAAAGAAGGGTTGTTTTGAAGTATTGAGGAAAGTAGGGGTAGTTTAAGCATAGTAGGGTTAGATTGACAAATAGAAAGATGATGAATCGTTTAGATTGTGTGATGCAAAAACCAACCCTTTAAAATTGTAAAAAAATAGGGGTAATTGTTGGAAGGAACAACTATTTAGAGAATTAGGGGCAGGATTAAAAAAAGGGCTGTTTTGAAGTATTAACAGAAGTACGGGTAGTTTAAGCATAGTAGGGATAGATCGACAAATATGAAAGATGATAAATCATTTGGATTGGGTGCTGCAAAAACCAACAATTCACAGTAGTTAAAAAATAAGGGTTAATGTTGGACTTAAGGGGTATTTAGAGAATTAGGGATATGATTAAAAAGAAGGGCTATTTTGAAGTATGAAGAGAATTAGGGTTAGTTTAAGCATAGTAGGGGTAGATCGACAAATATGAAAGATGATATATCATTTGAATTGGGTGCTACAAAAACCAACCCTTCACAGTAGTTAAAAAATAGGGTTAATTGTTGTAATTAAGGGCTATTAAGAGAATTTGGGGTAGGAATAAAAAGATGGGTTGTTTTGAAGTATTAAGAGAAGTCTGGGTAGTTTAAGCATAGAAGGGGTAGATCGACAAATATGAAAGATGACGAATCGTTTGGTTTGGGTGCTGCAAAAGCCAATCCTTCACAGTAGCTAAAAAATAGGGGTAATTGTTGGAAGGAAGGACTATTGGTTGAATTAGGGGTAGGAATAAAAAGAAGGGTTGTTTTGAAGTATTAAGAGAAGTAGGGGTAGTTTAAGCATAGTAGGGGTAGATCGACAAATATGGAAGATAATGAATCGTTTGTATTGTGTGCTGCAAAAACAATCCTTCACAGTAGTTAAAAAATAGGGATAATTGTTGGAAGTAAGGGTTATTTAGAGAATTAGGGATAGGATTAAAAAGATGGGCTGTTTTGATGTATTAAGAGAAGTAAGGGTAGTTTAAGCATAGTAGGGTTAGATCGACAAATATGAAAGATGATGAATAGTTTGGATTGGGTGCTGCAAAAAACAATCCTTCACAATAGTTAAAAAATAGGGGTAATTGTTGGAAGGAAGGGATATTTAGAGAATAAGGGTTAGGATTAAAAATAAGGGCTGTTTTTAAGTATTAAGAGTAGTAGGGGTAGTTTAAGCACAGTTGGGGTAGATCGACAAATACGAAAGATGATAAATCATTTAGATTGGGTGTTGCAAAAACCAACCCTTCATACTAGTTAAAAAATAAGGGTAATTTTTGGAAGTAAGGGCTATTTAGAGAATTAGGGATAGGATTAAAAAGAAGGGCTATTTTGAAGTATTAAGAGAAGTAGGGATAGTTTAAGCATAGTAGGGGTAGATCGACAAATATGAAAGATGATAAATCATTTGGATTGGGTGCTGCAAAAACCAACCCTTCACAGTAGTTAAAAAACAAGGGTAATTGTTGGAAGTAAGGGCTATTTGGAGAATTCGACGTAGGATTAAAAATAAGAGATGTTTTGAAGTGTTAATAGAAGTATGGGTAATTTAAACATAGTTGGGGTAGATCGACAAATATGAAAGATGACGAATTGTTTGGATTGGGTGCTGCAAAACCAATTCCTCATAATAATTAAAAAATAGGTGTAATTGTTGGAAATAAGCGATATTTTGAGAACTAGGGGTAGGATTAAAAAGAAGGGTTGTTTTGAAGTATTAAGGAATGTAGGGGTAGTTTAAGCATAGTAGGGGTAGATTTGAAGTATTAAGGAAAGTAGGGGTAGTTTAAGCATAGTAGGGGTAGATCGACAAATATGAAAGAAGATGAATCGTTTAGATTGTGTGACGCAAAAACCAACCCTTCACAGATGTTAAAAAATAGTGGTAATTGTTGGAAGTAAGGGATATTTAGAGAATTAGAGGTAGGATTAAAAAGAAGGACCGTTTTGAAGTATTAAGACGAGTAGGGGTTGTTTAAGCATAGTAGGGGTAGATCGACAAATACGAGAGAAGATGGATCATTTAGATTGGGTACTCCAAAAACCAACCATTCACAGAAGTTAAAAAATAGAAGTAATTTTTGGAAGTACGGGCTATATAGATAATTAGAGGTAGTATTAAAAAGAAGGGTTGTTTTGAAATATAAAGAGAAGCACGGGTAGATTAAGCATAGTAGGGGTATATCGACGAATATGAAAGATGATAAATTGTTTGGATTGGGTGGTGCAAAGACCAATCCTTTTCAATAGTAAAAAAATAAGGGTAATTGTTGGAAGGATGGTATATTTAGGGAATTAGTGGTACGATTAAAAAGAAGGGTTGTTTTGAAGTATTAAGAGAGGTACGGGTAGTTTAAGCGTAGTAGGGGTAGTTCGACAAATACGAAAGATGATAAATCATTTCGATTGGATGCAGGAAAACCCAACCATTCATACTAGTTAAAAATAAGGGTAATTATTGGAAGTAAGGGGTATTTGGAGAACTGGGGATATGATTAAAACGAAAGGCTATTTTGAAATATTAAGAGAAGTTGGGATAGTTTAAGAATAGTAGGGATAGATCGACAAATATGAAATAAGATAAATTATTTGGATTGGGTGCTTCAAAAACCAACCCTTCACAGTAGTTAAAAAATAGGGGTAATTGTTGGAAGTAAGGGCTATTAAGAGAATTTGGGGTAGGATTAAAAGGATGGGTTGTTTTGAAGTATTAAGAGAAGTATGGGTAGTTTAAGCATAGTAGTAGTAGATCGACAAATATGAAAGATGATGAATCATTTGGATTGGGTGCTACAAAAACCAATCCTTCACAGTAGTTAAAAAATAGGGATAATTGTTGGATGGAAGGGTAATTTATAGAATTAGGGGTAGGATTAAAAAGAAGGGTTGTTTTGAAGTATTTAGAGAAGTAGTGGTAGTTTAAGCATAGTAGGGGTAGAACGACAAATATGAAAGATGATGAATCGTTTGGATTGTGTGCTGCAAAAACCAATCCTTCACAGTAGTTATAAAAAAAGGGATAATTGTTGGAAGGAAGGGCTATTCAGAGAATTAGGGGTATGATTAAAAAGAAGGGTTGTTTTGTAGTATTAAGAGAAGTAGGGGTAGTTTAAGCCTAATGCGGGTTGATCGACAAGTATTAAAGATGATTATTCATTAGGATTGGATGCTGCAAAAAAAAATCCTTCACAATAGTTTAAAAATAAGGGTAATTGTTGGAAGTAAGGGAAAATTAGAGAATCAGGGGTAGGATTAAAAAGAAGGGTTGTTTTGAAGTATAAAGAGAAGTAGGGGTAATTTAAGCATATTAGGGTAGATCGACGCATATAAAAGATAATGATTTTTTTGGATGAGTACTGCAAAAACCAATCCATCACAATAGTAAAAAAAAGGGTAATTGTGGGAAGGAAGGGCTATTTACAGAGTTAGGGGTAGGATTAAAAAGAAGGGCTGTTTTGAATTATTAAGAGAAGTAGGGGTAGTTTTAGCATAGCATAGATAGATCAACAAATACGAAAGATAATAAATCATTTGGATTGGGTGCTGCAAAAACCAACCCTTCACGGTAGTTAAAAAATAGGGATAATTGTGGGAAATAAGTGCTATTTGGAGAAGTTGGGGTAGGATTAAAAATAAGGGTTGTTTTGAAGTATTAAGAGAAGTATGGGTAGTTTAAGCATAGTAGGGTATATCGACAAATATGAAAGATGATGAATCATTTCTATTAGGTGCTGCAAAACCAGTCCTTCATAGTTGTTGAAAAACAGGAGTAATTGTTGGAAGGAAGGTCTATTTAGATAATTAGGGGTAAAATTAAAAACAAGGGTTGTTTTGAAGTATTAAGAGAAGTATGGGTAGTTTAAGCATAGAAGGGTAAATCGACAAATATAAAAGATGATGAATCGTTTGAATTGGGTGCTGCGAAAACCAATTCTTCATAATAGTTAAAAAATAGGGGAAATTATTGGAATGAAGGGTTATTTAGAGAATAAGGGGTAGGATTAAAAAGAAGGGTTGTTTTGAAATATAAGGGAAGTAGGGGTAGTTTAAGTTTAGTATGGGTAGATCGACAAATATGAAAGATGATGAATCGTTTAGATTGTTTGATTCAAAAACCAACCCTTCACAGAAGTTAAAAATAGAGGTAATTCTTGGAAGTAAGGGCTATTTAGAGAATTAGAGGTAGGATTAAAACGGTGCACCGTTTTGAAGTATTAAGAGAAGTAAGGTTAGTTTATGCATAGTAGAGTTAAACCAACAAATATGAAAGTTGATGAATCATTTGGTTTGGTTGCTCCAGAAACCAACCCTTCACAGAAGTTAAAAAATAGGGGTAATTGTTGGAAGTAAGGGCTACTTAGAAAATTAGGCGTAAGATTAAAAAGAAGGTTTGTTTTGAAGTATAAAGGGAAGTATGGGTAGTTTAAGCATAGTAGGGGTAAATCGACGAATATGAAAGATGATTAATTGTTTGGATTGGGTGTTGCAAAAACCAATCACTTACTATAGTAAAAAAATAGGGGTAATTGTTGGAAGGAAGATCTATTTAAAGAATCAGGGGTAGGATTAAAAAGAAGGGTTGTCTTGATGTGTTAAGAGAAGTACGGGTAGTTTAAGCATAGTAGGGGTAGATCGACAAATATGAAAGATGATAAATCAGTTGGATTGGGTGCTGCAAAAACCAAACATTCGCAGTAGTTTAAAAATAAGGGTAATTGTTGGAAGTAAGGGGTATTCAGAGAATTAGAGATATGATTAAAAAGAAGGGCTATTTGGAAGTATTAAGAAAATTAGGGTTAGTCTAAGCATAGTAGGGGTCGATCGACAAATATGAAAGATGATAAATCATTTTGGATTGTGTAACACCCCGTAATTCTATAGCACTAAGATTCACAAATCAAGGCAGAATTAGAATTTAAAATCAATATCAAGGGAAACGGACAACGCCATTGCGTTCGTCTCGGAATTCTACATGCAATCGAGTCCGAGTTTGCATAAATCAGAGTCTGAATGAGAAAGATATGGCCTCCAGAAGTTTCAGCGAAGTTAAAAATTCAAAACAGACCCAGAAGCGGGCTGGACGGGAAATTTCCCGCCCAGGACCCAGGTGGACCAGTGGGTAGTCCTGGGAGTCGACCTGGGTACCCAGGTCGACCAGGGTGTCGACCTGGGTGTAACACCCCGTGTATTCTATAACAGTGAAATTCACAAATTAAAGTATAATTAATTTCAAATCAAAGAACTAAGGGAAACGGGATACGCCATTGCGTTCGTCTCAGAATTCTACTTGGGATAGAGTCCGAGTTTGTGTAAAACGGACTCCGTATGAAGAAGTTATGGCCTCCGGAAGTTTCAGAATTCAGTTTAAAATTCAAACGGACGAAAACAGCTCAGAAAAACAAATTTAAAATTCAAAAATCGGGCCCAATTGGCCAGGGCGGGAAAATTCCTGCCCAAGGCACCCAGGTCGACTTGGCAGTCGACCTGGGGCTAGCCAGGTCGACTGGGCAGTCGACCTGGGTCACCCGTGTCGACTGCCAAGTCGACACGGTGTCGACTGGGGTGTCGACCTGGCCCCTGAGCCAGGTCGAACCCAGCCCACCCTGGCTGGCCTAGTATGTGTTTGGTCGATTTTCTGAGCCTTGCCTTGTCACTAGGGCTAGGTGTTAGCTCCTGGTTGGTCTCTCCTTTGAACGAACAACTATTATTAAACCAAGCTTCATCGACGGTCTAAATCAATTCACAAACTCTATAAAAAGGACCTAAGACTAACCCTAATTCACACAAACTAAAATGGAAATGAGGCCGTCATGCTGCTGAGGAGAGACTAAGGATAGCCGTCAGAAATTGGGAGACAATTAGGAGACAAAACAAAAGCTTAAAGCAACGTTAATTGAATCAAAGCAACGCCTACAACAAAGGATAGCATCTCCAAATTCAGAATTCAGATTCCTGAATTGAAGATTCGTCATACGTTGTAAGTAGAGTGCTATTCCGATGTGAATTATTAATTGTGTTTGATTTGTGTAAAATGCGAAATGGAATTGCGGCGATAATAATCCATGTTTGTATGTTATTTTGATTCTAAACGATTTGGTAATGTTATGGCATACGATTGGACATATGCAAGTATGTGATTTGTTTTGTAAGTTAATAACGAAATGGAATTGTGGCGATAATAATCTATACTTGTATGTTATTTTGATTTTAAACAATTTGGAAATGTTATGGTATACGATCGGATTCATACAAGTATATGATTTATGTTGACAACCGTATGTTGTGAAATTTTAATTGGGATTCATGCAAGTATATGATTTATTATTATGCTAATATGATGTACATACTTTTATGACCACTTTTAGTATGTAATTGGATACGACTAAGTACAATAGTTTATATGAATCTATGTTGGAATTAGCAAATCATACTTTTGTATTAGAAACAAAAGTAAGCACCTTTATGAACATGACTAAACTATGTTTGGTATTATGCCTAGTTGAAACATATTTTAGGCCTAAGTTGTTATCAAAAACCATATGGTGATATATGTGACACAATTAAGTTAGATTTACCATCCAGTTGCAAGTTTACAATGATTCATGTTTAAGTATTGTTTATGCCATAATTATATGAATAGAATGATTCATGTTTAAGTATTGTTTATGCCATGATTATATGAATAGAATGATTCATGTTTAAGTATTGTTTATGCCATGATTATATGCTGTTACAATTGCAAGATCATATATGTCTACTTAATGTTAATTGAATCGTATGTTGCAAGTTCATGCGTTCACACTCCCCTTTTTATGTCACCTCATAAACATCATGTTATAAGCCTCCCCGTTTCATATAGCTAAATTGGGTTTAAATATTAAACCCAACACACCTTACATTGTAGTGAACGTGTAAAACGGGGGTAATGATGTTTGGGTTAAAATATAGAACATATGTGTTGGCATGTTTGACGCATGCCAACAACCTTGAAAAACAATTAAGTGGCATAAATAAATTTTAACCAACAAAGATGAATTTGAATAATGCGCCGCAAATATTTACATATAAAAAGAAAAGAGACAAAATATGTAAATGTAGAAAATACGATGTGTTTAACCCGAGGTTGGATTGAGTTGTGATGTAAACCTGCCCGGAACCGCCCGGTTGTCCAGTAGTCACAACAATACCTATCCAATGTGGGTGGTTAAACACGGAGCCCAATAAGGACCCGAGGTTAGACTGAGTTGTGGCGTAAGACTGCCCGGACCCAACCGGCAACAGGAAGCCACAACAATACCTGTCTAATGTGAGAGGTCGAGGCTTTAATAAGACAATTAAGGCTGAGTCAGGATTGATAGGATTAAGTAAATTATATTAATACTTAATCAAAATGGAACATGCTAAACTATATAGACTGATTGGGGGTTAGGTTTATAAAACACTTAACCAACTTAGCATGTTGGCTACAAATAGAAAACCTAGTAGCGGGGGACCCTTTTCGGTAGTAACCCTACAAGGTGTATCAGGATACCCTGAACTAGGCAGGGTGGGGCACGATTACTGGGCTGACTGTAAGACGTCAAATCGACGGTGGTGGTGCAGCGTGTAGGTTCTAACGGGGTGTGGGCGTGCACACACTCCGGCGCAGAAAAATAAGGCACTGGGCACCAGTAGCATACCTGTGCATTCTAGAACTGTATCGGGCCGCCACCATGGGACTTGATACACCCCATGGTGGGACCAGCATAGGTAACTACAACAACGGGGGCCGTAAGACACATGTAACTATGCGAGTTGGAGCCGATCATCAGAAATGGATCATTTCACCCTGATTATGGGGTGCCTGTTGGGAACTAGTTTATATGGGTACAGAAATTTATATGGGGTATGATAGTATATTCGACCCTAGACAACTTAACTTAGTTTATGGTGCTTTCCCATTTTCAGTTTATACTTATCATACCTAGTTCTTTATTCATAGACTGAATAGTCCTAGAGTTACTCAGGCTTTATGTCTAACTCTACTTTTCTTTCGTTCCCTCCCCCCCCCCCCCCCCCCCAGGTCCACAGGGAGGGAATACCGAAGCTTGACCAGATTTCACATCCAGCTTGAAGAGAAAGAATGTATTGCTTGGATCTTTTCCATTTTGGACTATGGCTTTGGACAGCAATTATGGGACTTTTGCAGTTTATTTATGTTATCTTTATGCTTCTTTAATAATGTTATCAAGACAGTTATGAAGATGTTATGTTTTTGGAAGAATTGTAAGACAAGTATGGCATGTTTTTGTGAACACATATTTTAATGAAATAAGAGATGTTGTTGTTTTTCGCTGTTCAAAAATATGTGTTCTTATATCTGTCTTGTACATATGTGACTTATACTTATAAACCTCCAACAAAATTAGGGCATTCCCTTTGAGAGTGACCCTAACGGAGGTGGGGCGTTTCACTGGGGGTCGATCCCCCCAGACAAGGTCGATTGGGTAGTCGACTTGGGGGTCGACCTGTCCCCGAAATCCAGCTTTCTGAACCTGTTCGTTCTGATGTATTTGGTCACGTTTTCTGCCTAGGTTCGTCCACCTAACACTATATAAACAGCCCTAGTCTCCTTCTCTATTCACAATTCTTCTCTACCCTTATGCTGCAAAGATTCTTGGTAGACATGGCTTCTTCTCCTCCTTTAAATTAAATAAAATAATATGTAAAACAAATCAAGACGAGGAAATGTTACTGAAGACTTTCAAGAGAAGATTCAAGTTAAGCTTGGATTCAAGTGAAGATTCAAACGACTTCAACGACTGTTTTTCTACGAATCTAATCTAATTTCTGTAAGTTGGTTACTTTTTAGATTTGAATGTTTTCTCTATTCGTGACATGAGATTAAAGGAATAAAAGAATATGCCAAATCTTTCTGTTCGAATCTGTGCCTATGTCTTTGGACCTTATTAAGAACTGTTATGATTCGATGACCAATTAGGTCTTGCCTATGACTACGAACATAGCCTATGACTATGGACATTGCCTATGACTATGGACATTGCCTATGACTATGAACAATTCCTATGATTGTGACTGTGACTATGAGAATTATTCCCTTTGACTATGAACATAAGTCTATGCCTTTGATTAGGAAACATAAACTATTGCCTATGACATAACAAGGACAACTGTGACTAAACACCTATGATTCATGACTAGGAAAGTGTTGGTTAAGTTTTGTGACTATGAAATTGGGTCTAAACCTGATTATCTATTCTGTCTATTCTTGGTTTTCTTTGGTTTTAAGATCTTGGGAATTTACCTATTAAGTTAGGTCTACCCATGTTCTTGAACCTACGTCGTTATTCAACCCTTTTTATGCCATTAGATTTTCAGACCTATAGGCTTTCGATGTATTAGGTCAATTTCAGTGTAATTCGTTAGGTCTGTAATTAGTAAATTATCATTTTATGCCAGTTATTATGTCTTTCTTTTTCATAGCATCTTTGGTTCATTTCCTATTTTCTACGAAGCTAGATTTATCTATAATCTAGGTTGAATCACGATTATATGAACGGTGGGAATACAATTTGGGCAAAATATGAAATTTACTAAAAACGTAGTTTTTAACTTGGAAATTGGCATAAATTGGGAACACGTATTATGGCATGTTTATAAGAATGCAAATTGGATAAATTTGACATGAATTATAGGATGCGTAATTTGAATCTAGTATTGGCTTGTAAATCTAGTATTAACATGAATTGTGAACTAGAATAATAAGTCTAGTTGGACATGAACTGAAATTAGAATGTTGAATCAAAATTGGATTAGCTAATTTGGCATAACAAGTATATTGGTATAGATTCGAAATTGCCAAAATTGTGAGTAATTGTCATGTTTAGAAAAATCATGGTAAGTTTGGTATAGTTTACATACCAAAAGGCATAAATATGATATAGAGGGGAAAATGGGCCATAAGAGTAAATGTTGACAATTTACATTAAAAGAGTAATTAGGAAATAAGTAAATTAGGAATGATTTACTTATAGAATTTGTCCTTAATGAGAAAATGTAAATTTAGATAAAAGAAAGTTTTATTGACGACATCTCTTTTAATAACACACCAGAAAGTTCTAGGGTGACAGAGAGGATAGTGTCTAGGCTTGGGTTTGGAAAATACAAGTTTCCTGCTCTCCCTGGCTATCCCTAACTGATCCGATGGACGGGATGGTTGCTTTCAAAACCTGATTTGAAAATTAATCAAAACCCTTTGAACTTAGAAAACACGAATATGCCTAACCCGAGGTTAAACTGAGTTGCGATGTAAACCTGCCCGGAACAAACCGGCACATCCAGTATTCGCAACAATATCTGTCTAATGTGAGTGGTCGCGGCTTTAGTTAAAGCTAGAACAAGAATGGTAGGGTTAAGTTAACTAAGACACTTAACCAATTAAACATGATAACCAAACCGATGGATGGAGTTAGATTCATACAGACAGTTAACGCAGTTAAACTAGAATGGGAGGGTTAAGTCCATAGGAACACTTAACCAACTTAACACAGTTAAGCTAAAATGGGAGGGCTAAGTATATAGGGACACTTAACCAAAATTAACGTCGTACCAAGACAAGATTTGTAGGGGTTAAGTAACTAATAAAACACTTAGCCAAATTAACTTGAACACTTAACCATCAGACTGTGATAAAGGATTAGGGTTAAGTCTAAAACATGAAGGTATAATACTTAACCATTAATAACATGTTAGTTAAAACAGACGGGCAAAGTTAAGTTAAAAAGGAACACTTAACCAATACAGGATGAACGGGTAGGGTTAAGTAATAAGAAATACTTAACCAATATAACTTGGTTTGTGGTAGGGTTAAGTCAACATGAATTACTGATAACACTTAACCAGTTTAACAGGATAAATGAAGAGGGTTAAGTTAGCTTGAATGGACTAATAACACTTAACCAATCCAAATTGACGAGAAAGAGAACTAAGTAGTAAACCTTAGTTAAATGGGACTAAGTAGTAAACCTTAGTTAAGAAAACAACGATTCTGGAAACTAAGTGGTAAACCTTAGTTAGTAGAACTAAGTAGTAATTCTTAGTATAAAACGGGAAGGAGCGAACGTCCGTATGATTAAAACGAAGACTCCAACGAATTGGGTTATGAAGCCCGAGGCTTCGAGGGGACGTGAGGGTACTCTTGGTATCCCTCTGTGAGGCTGCGGATGATCCTCCTGGGCTCACAGAGGTTAAGGCTACGGTAGAAGAACCAAGGGTATGCCTTGGTTGCAAAATATGGCAACCTAAAGACTCGGATGGACCAGCGCGATTCGGCGAGAAACCGGTAGCCCTGTGATAGCAACTCGTCGTCTACCATCCATCTTCAGTCCATCGAGATACGTGAAGAGGAAAGGCGGAGAACTCCAAAAGACCATATACTTGCTATCTAGTTATGGTTGCGGATGATCATAGGACAGTGGGGCATAGGGGGCCTGCGTACAGTTCTCATTTTTCAAGGTGTGCCTTTCATTAGTTGAGGGAGGGGTCGAGTGGGACCATAGCCACTGGAATAAAAATAGACCTTAGCATCTGCATCGGCAGATATCTGAAAGCTCCCGACCGAGTTCTGTGTTTCTTGATTTGCCCTGGCACAGGACTCGGGCCGCACATTACAGGACATGTGCATCTAGACAAGCGATAACGATTCGCGATACATGCGTGGGGAAATCTAGGAACATATTCCACTCTAGGTAGTGTGTCCTAGACTAAGGGGGCATCATTCGACATGTAGCGTAATCCCTAGTTGGACTAGGTGGCAAAAACCCTGAATCCGAGAAGCGTTCAGCAGATAGCGTAAATTCTAGTTGAATCTAGAAAGCACTTGATTGGAAAACCTAGATTTGATCTAGGTAGTAAATAATAAATGTATGCCTGAAGGCAATGGAAATTACAGGGATTGGGATCACGTTGTCGTTACTAGTTGGGACGCGAGTTAGGTGGTGCAGAGATATAGAAACCAGTATAACAAGGAAATAGCGAAGCGGCCAAAGTATTAGAGCATTTCCAGTTTATCTTATCTTATCATATCTTGTGATTATCTTGTCTAATCTTGTTGACCCTATCATCATGGTGTTATCTTGTATTCAGTTAATTCATGTCGTTTTGTTTTTCCATGTTCACATGCTAGAGGTTACTGAACTTAATCAGGCTTTATGTCTGACTCTGTTTTTCTTTCGTCTTCTTCTCTTCCGTCCCCCCCCCCCCCCCCCCGGTAGTAAAGGATGGAATAATATAGCTCAGGTTAAGTATTTTTCGAAGTTTTGCTTGGGTTCTCTTTTCAGATGCTATGGCTGGCTCTTGGTAAAACTGGGGAATATAAATATTGTTTTATGCTTCTTTATTTTTTAAGACAGATGATACTCTGATATTGTAAAGAAATCATTGTACAAACTATTTTATCAATAAAGAAAAGTTTTATTTTCCGTTGTTTAATTTCTGTCTATCTTGTAATTTATCTGCATCTTTTACCCTAAATGCTCCACAGAACTTAGTGCATTCCCTTTGCGAGTGACACTAACGGATGTGGGGTGTTACACGTGGTATCAGAGCTGAAGGTTACCAGATCAGACAAAGGATTTGAAAAATTAACGGTTTTAAAAGAAGCATTTTCAAGAGAAAAGATTTGTTTTAAAGGCATATTCCCCAAAGCCATACGCATTATCTTCTCTTCCTCTGTTTGAATTCTTATCTCCTTCTTTATTGAGTCTCTGGTGCTCCTGGCTTTCTGGGAGATAACCTCATCGAAGGGCAAAGTAGTGCCCGACTTCCATCCATAGCCGTAGTTGTTTCACCTACGGCCAGTCTTCTTTCAAGCTTATAGGGTTTCCTGTACGATGGAAGCAGCTTTCGAGAGATTTGTCAGCGTGACTACACACGGAAGAGAATGAGGAATTCATGGATGTAGATTTAGCTCACGAAGGAGGAAGAAATCATAAAACCTAAGACAAGAGGAAGTATCTTTACTAGGGTATGATAGGGCATATAATTAAGGACAAGGGCAAGAACGAGGAACAAGATTTTCATAAGGGTAAGTACATACTTTCGCCACCAAGCGTACCTAGGAAAAAGGTAGTAAAGTTCTGTTGGAAGAGTCTAGTTTTGTTGTTCGTACTCTTTCCTTTGGTTTTAGAACTTCGCAATTGTTCATATCCACTTCCATAGTTGAGTCTCTACACCATAGTACTTGTATAGTAGAAAGATCCCACTAGATTCTCAAATCCAATAGGTGGTCCGACCAGTTTATTTTTGGTTAGTAGGGATTTGAGAATAACTATCGAGTTTGCTTATATCATCTCACGTCGAACGTCTAAATTCGGAGGAGATATTCCTTGGGTGCTTGTCTGATATTGATTTAGGCCTTTGGGGCTTGTACTTGAGGAATGTCGAGTTCGACTAGGAGGGTTTGCGTGAGAGATGAATAGTGGTGGCAGGCACTCCAAAAAGCACGTAGTGACCTTTCAACCATTATAGTTATGGCATGGTGGATAAGAGAGAGACCTCTAATCATCTTAGTACATATACTTGGTGCCGTGATTGACATCTCTTTTGGAAATGGAGATCAGGAACTTCACGATCGTGAAGTTAAATTAGTTAAGATACAGTGGAGTAGAGCTCATGAAGGCTAGATACTAGCATCATACCCTTTTCCCTTAAGGGTGCATCCTTGATTTCTTTTATTTGTAGGAGCTTTAGGCATAATTGTTTCTCTCTTTCCAAAGTATATCCTCTAGGTCGTATCTTCGATCCTTAAGCAGAAGCCAATGGATGTAAACTTGTATTTGAAACATGTTATGGTTGATGGTTGTAAGTGGTTGATAATGGTTGCTCGTGAATGCATATGCATACGTATTAGGTACTAGATCAGTTCAGACGCTTTCATGTTGCATTTACAGATATGTATTTGTTTGTGAGTTGGACTTGATATGTCAGCATATGGATGTTGCATATGGATGAATGGCTATGCACACATGTAGTATTTACATAACTAGGGATGCTTGCATACATGATTGGATGCATGGCACTGGCATGATTTGCATTAAGGAGGTCGACCGAATTAATAGACCGGCTGATTTTACACTAGATAAAGACATATACACACACTATGCATATGAACATGAAAGCATTAGAAATCTTTTAAGGACAATTAATGCCTGTGATTGAATGGTTGAGTAGATGGGTGATTGGATGGTAGGACACTTTCTTCCTAACTTGAATATTTCAAGGACGAAATCCTTTTAAGAAGGGGAGAATGTAACACCCCGTAATTCGGTAACACTAAGATTCACAAATCAAGGCAGAATTAGAATTTAAAATCAAAATCAAGGGAAATGGACTATGCCATTGCGTTCGTCTCGGAATTATGCATGAAAACGAGTCTGAGTTTCCGTAAATTAGAGTCCGGATGAGAAAGATATGGCCTCCAGAAGTTTCAGCAAAGTTCAAAATTCAAAACAAACCCAGAAGCGGGCTGGGCGGGAAATTTCCCGCCCAGGACCCAGGTGGACCAGGGGGTCGACCTGGGAGTCGACCTGGGTACCCAGGTCGACCAGGGTGTCGACCTGGGGGTCGACCCCCCTGACCAGGTCGGTTGGGTAGTCGACCTAGGGGTCGACCTGCCCCTGAAATCCAGCTTTCTGAATCTGGTTCGTTCTGATGTATTTGGTCACGTTTTCTACCTAGGTTCGTCCTCCTAACACTATATAAACAACCCTAGTCTTCTTCTCTATTCACAATTCTTCTCTACCCTTATGCTGCAAAGATTCTTGGTAGACATGGCTTCTTCTCCTCCTCTAAATTAAATAAAATAATATGTAAAATAAATCAAGACGAGGAAATGCTACTGAAGACTTTTAAGAGAAGATTCAAGTCAAGCTAGGATTCAAGTGAAGAATCAAACGACTTCAATGACTGTTTTTCTACGAATCTAATCTAATCTCTGTAAGTCGGTTACTTTTTAGATTTGAACGTTTTCTCTATTCGTAACATGAGATTAAAGGAATAAAAGAATATGCCAAATCTTTCTATTCGAATTTGTGCCTATATCTTTGGGCCTAATTAAGAACTTTTATGATTCGATGACCAATTAGGCCTTACCTATGACTATGAACATTGCCTATGACTATGGACATTGCCTATGACTATGAACATTGCCTATGATTATGAACATTGCCTATGACTGTGACTGTGACTATGAGAATTACTCCCTTTGACTATGAACACAAGTCTATGCCTTTGATTAGGAAACGTAAACTATTGCCTATGACATAACAAGGACAACTGTGACTAAACTCCTATGATTCATGACTAGGAAAGTGTTGCTTAAGTTTTGTGACTATGAAATTGGGTCTAAACCTGATTATCTATTCTGTCTATTATTGGTTTTCTTTGGTTTTAAGACCTTTGGAATTTACCTATTAAGTTAGGTCTACCCATGTTCTTGAACCTACGTCGTTATTCGACCCTTTCTATGCCATAAGGTTTTCAGACCTATAGGCTTTCGATGTTTTAGGTCAATTTCAGTGTAATTCGTTAGGTTTGTAATTAGTAAATTATCATTTTATGCCAGTTAATATGTCTGTCTTTTTCATAGCATCTTTGGTTCATTCCCTATTTTCTACGAAGCTAGATTTATCTATAATCTAGGTTGAATCACGATTATACGAACGGTGGGAATACGATTTGGGCAAAATATGAAATTTACTAAAAACGTAGTTTTTAACTTGGAAATTGGCATAAATTGGGAACACGTATTATGGCATGTTTATAAGAATGCAGATTGGATAAATTTGACATGAATTATAGTATGTGTAATTTGAATCTAGTATTGGCTTGTAAATCTAGTATTTACATGAATTGTGAACTAGAATAATAAGTCTAGTTGGACATGAACTGAAATTAGAATGTTGAATCAGAATTGGATTGGCTAACTTGGCATAACAAGTATATCGGTATAGATTCGAAATTAGCCAAAATTGTGAGTAATTGTCATGTTTAGAAAAATCATGGTTAGTTTGGTATAGTTTACATACCAAAAGGCATAAATATGATATAGAGGGGAAAATGGGCCATAAGAATAAATGTTGACAATTTACATTAAAAGAGTAATTAGGAAATAAGTAAATTAGGAATGATTTACTAATATAATTTGTCCTAAATGAGAAAATGTAAATTTAAACAAAAAAAAGGTTTATTGACGACACCTCTTTTAATAACACACCAGAAAGTTCTAGGGTGACAGAGAGGATAGTGTCTAGGCTTGGGTTTGGAAAATAAAAGTTTCCTGCTCTCCCTGGCTATCCCTAACTGATCCGACGGACGGGATGATTTCTTTCAAAACCTGATTTGAAAATTTATCAAAACCCTTTGAACTTAGAAAACACGAATATGCCTAACCCGAGGTTAGACTGAGTTGCGATGTAAACCTGCCGGGAACCAACCGGCACATCCAGTATTCGCAACAATATCTGTCTAATGTGAGTGGTCGCGGCTTTAGTTAAAGCTAGAACAAGAATGGTAGGGTTGAGTTAACTAAGACACTTAACCAATTAAACATGATAACCAAACCGATGGATGGGGTTAGATTCATACAGACAGTTAACGCAGTTAAACTAGAATGGGAAGGTTAAGTCCATAGGAACACTTAACCAACCTAACACAGTTAAGCTAAAATGGGAGGGCTAAGTCCATAGGGACACTTAACAAAACTTAACGTCGTAACAAGACAAGATTTGTAGGGGTTAAGTAACTAAGAAAACACTTAGCCAAATTAACTTGTTTACTAGACTAGAGGTTGGGGTTAAGTAAAATTTAATACACTTAGCCAATTTGAGGTGTTAGCTAGGCTAGACCGTGGGGTTAAGTAAACTTGAACACTTAACCATCAGATTGTGATAAAGGAATAAGGTTAAGTCTAAAACATGAAGGGATAATACTTAACCATTAATAACATGTTAGTTAAAACAAACGGGCAAGGTTAAGTTAAAAAGGAACACTTAACCAATACAGGATGAACGGGTAGGGTTAAGTAATAAGAAATACTTAACCAATATAACTTGGTTTGTGGTAGGGTTAAGTCAACATGAATTACTGATAATACTTAACCAGTTTAATAGGATAAATGAAGAGGGTTAAGTTAGCTTGAATGGACTAATAGCACTTAACCAATCCAAATTGACGAGAAAGAGTACTAAGTAGTAAACCTTAGTTAAAAGGGACTAAGTAGTAAACCTTAGTTAAGAAAACAACGATTCTGGAAACTAAGTGGTAAACCTTAGTTAGTAGAACTAAATAGTAATTCTTAGTATAAAACGGGAAGGAGCGAACGTCCGTATGATTAAAACGAAGACTCCAACGAATTGGGTTATGAAGCCCGAGGCTTCGAGGGGACGTGAGGGTACTCTTGGTATCCCTCTGTGAGGCTGCGGATGATCCTCCTGGGCTCACAGAGGTTAAGGCTACGGTAGAAGAACCAAGGGTATGCCTTGGTTGCAAAATATGACAACCTAAAGACTCGGATGGACCAGCGCGATTCGGCGAGAAACCGGTAGCCCTGTGATAGAAACTCGTCGTCTACCATCCATCTTCAGTCCATCGAGATACGTGAAGAGGAAAGGCGGAGAACTCCAAAAGACCATATACTTGCTATCTAGTTATGGTTGCGGATGATCATAGGACAGTGGGGCATAGGGGGCCTGCGTATAGTTCTCATTTTTCAAGGTGTGCCTTTCATTAGTTGAGGGAGGGGTCGAGTGGGACCATAGCCACTGGAATAAAAATAGACCTTAGCATCTGCATCGGCAGATATCTGAAAGCTCCCGACCGAGTTCTGTGTTTCTTGATTTGCCCTGGCACAGGACTCGGGCCGCACATTACAGGACATGTGCATCTAGACAAGCGATAATGATTCGCGATACATGCGTGGGGAAATCTAGGAACATATTCCACTCTAGGTAGTGTGTCCTAGACTAAGGGGGCATCATTCGACATGTAGCGTAATCCCTAGTTGGACTAGGTGGCATAAACCCTGAATCCGAGAAGCGTTCAGCAGATAGCGTAAATTCTAGTTGAATTTAGAAAGCACTTGATTGGAAAACCTAGATTTGATCTAGGTAGTAAATAATAAATGTATGCCTGAAGGCAATGGAAATTACAGGGATTGGGATCACGTTGTCGTTACTAGTTGGGACGCGAGTTAGGTGGTGCAGAGATATAGAAACCAGTATAACAAGGAAATAGCGAAGCGGCTAAAGTATTAGAGCATTTCCAGTTTATCTTATCTTATCATATCTTGTGATTATCTTGTCTAATCTTGTTGACCCTATCATCATGGTGTTATCTTGTACTCAGTTAATTCATGTCGTTTTGTTTTTCCATGTTCACATGCTAGAAGTTACTGAACTTAATCAGGCTTTATGTCTGACTCTGTTTTTCTTTCGTCTTCTTCTCTTCCGTCCCCCCCCCTCCCCCCCCCCCCCCCCGGTAGTAAAGGATGGAATAATATAGCCCAGGTTAAGTATTTGTCGAAGTTTTGCTTGGGTTCTCTTTTCAGATGCTATGGCTGGCTCTTGCTAAAACTGGGGAATATAAATATTGTTTTATGCTTCTTTATTTTTTAAGACAGATGATACTCTGATATTGTAAAGAAATTATTGTACAAACTATTTTATCAATAAAGAAAAGTTTTATTTTCCGTTGTTTAATTTCTGTCTATCTTGTAATTTATCTGCATCTTTTACCCTAAATGCTCCACAGAACTTAGTGCATTCCCTTTGCGAGTGACACTAACGGATGTGGGGTGTTACACGTGGTATCAGAACTGAAGGTTACCAGATCAGACAAAGGATTTGAAAAATTAACGGTTTTAAAAGAAGCATTTTCAAGAGAAAATATTTGTTTTAATGGCATATTCCCCAAAGCCATACACATTATCTTCTCTTCCTCTGTTTGAATTCTTATCTCCTTCTTTATTGAGTCTCTGGGGCTCCTGGCTTTCTGGGAGATAACCTCATCGAAGGGCAAAGTAGTGCCCGACTTCCATCCATAGCCGTAGTTGTTTCACCTACGGCCAGTCTTCTTTCAAGCTTATAGGGTTTCCTGTACGATGGAAGCAGCTTTCGAGAAATTTGTCAGCATGACTACACACGGAAGAGAATGAGGAATTCATGGATGTAGATTTAGCTCACGAAGGAGGAAGAAATCATAAAACCTAAGACAAGAGGAAGTATCTTTACTAGGGTATGATAGGGCATATAATTAAGGACAAGGGCAAGAACGAGGAACAAGATTTTCATAAGGGTAAGTACATACTTTCGCCACCAAGCGTACCTAGGAAAAAGGTAGTAAAGTTCTGTTGGAAGAGTCTAGTTTTGTTGTTCGTACTCTTTCCTTTGGTTTTAGAGCTTCGCAATTGTTCATATCCACTTCCATAGTTGAGTCTCTACACCATAGTACTTGTATAGTAGAAAGATCCCACTAGATTCTCAAATCCAATAGGTGGTCCGACCAGTTTATTTTTGGTTAGTAGGGATTTGAGAATAGCTATCGAGTTTGCTTATATCATCTCACGTCGAACGTCTAAATTCGGAGGAGATATTCCTTGGGTGCTTGTCTGATATTGGTTTAGGCCTTTGGGGCTTGTACTTGAGGAATGTCGAGTTCGACTAGGAGGGTTTGCGTGAGAGATGAATAGTGGTGGCAGGCACTCCAAAAAGCACGTAGGGACCTTTCAACCCTTATAGTTATGGCATGGTGGATAAGAGAGAGACCTCTAATCATCTTAGTACATATACTTGGTACCGTGATTGACATCTCTTTTGGAAATGGAGATCAGGAACTTCACGATCGTGAAGTTAAATTAGTTAAGATACAGTGGAGTAGAGCTCATGAATGCTAGATACTAGCATCATACCCTTTTCCCTTAAGGGTGCATCCTTGATTTCTTTTATTTGTAGGAGCTTTACGCATAATTGTTTCTCTCTTTCCAAAGTATATCCTCTAGGTCGTATCTTCGATCCTTAAGTAGAAGCCAATGGATGTAAACATGTATTTGAAACATGTTATGGTTGATGGTTGTAAGTGGTTGATAATGGTTGCTCGTGAATGCATATGCATACGTATTAGGTACTAGATCAGTTCAGACGCTTTCATATTGCATTTACAGATATGTATTTGTTTGTGAGTTGGACTTGATATGTTAGCATATGGATGTTGCATATGGATGAATGGCTATGCACACATGTAGTATTTACATAACTAGGGATGCTTGCATACATGATTGGATGCATGGCACTGGCATGATTTGTATTAAGGAGGTCGACCGAATTAATAGACCGGCTGATTTTACACTAGATAAAGACATATACACACACTATGCATATGAACATGAAAGCATTAGAAATCTTTTAAGGACAATTAATGCCTGTGATTGAATGGTTGAGTAAATGGGTGATTGGATGGTAGGACACTTTCTTCCTAACTTGAATATTTCGAGGACGAAATCCTTTTAAGTAGGGGAGAATGTAACACCCCGTAATTCGGTAACACTAAGATTCACAAATCAAGGAAGAATTAGAATTTAAAATCAAAATCAAGGGAAACGGACTATGCCATTGCGTTCGTCTCGGAATTATGCATGAAAACGAGTCTGAGTTTGCGTAAATTAGAGTCCGGATGAGAAAGTTATGGCCTCCAGAAGTTTCAGCAAAGTTCAAAATTCAAAACAAACCCAGAAGCGGGCTGGGCGGGAAATTTCCCGCCCAGGACCCAGGTGGACCAGGGGGTCGACCTGGGAGTCGACCTGGGTACCTAGGTCGACTAGGGTGTCGACCTGGGGGTCGACCCCCCTGACCAGGTCGGTTGGGTAGTCGACCTAGGGGTCGACCTGCCCCTGAAATCCAGCTTTCTGAACTTGGTTCGTTCTGATGTATTTGGTCACGTTTTCTACCTAGGTTCATCCTCCTAACACTATATAAACAACCCTAGTCTCCTTCTCTATTCACAATTCTTCTCTACCCTTATGCTGCAAAGATTCTTGGTAGACATGGCTTCTTCTCCTCCTCTAAATTAAATAAAATAATATGTAAAATAAATCAAGACGAGGAAATGCTACTGAAGACTTTTAAGAGAAGATTCAAGTCAAGCTAGGATTCAAGTGAAGAATCAAACGACTTCAATGACTGTTTTTCTACGAATCTAATCTAATCTCTGTAAGTCGGTTACTTTTTAGATTTGAACGTTTTCTCTATTCGTGACATGAGATTAAAGGAATAAAAGAATATGCCAAATCTTTCTATTCGAATTTGTGACTATATCTTTGGGCCTAATTAAGAACTTTTATGATTCGATGACCAATCGGGCCTTGCCTATGACTATGAACATTGCCTATGACTATGGACATTGCCTATGACTATGAACATTGCCTATGACTATGAACATTGCCTATGACTGTGACTGTGACTATGAGAATTATTCCCTTTGACTATGAACACAAGTCTATGCCTTTGATTAGGAAACGTAAACTATTGCCTATGACATAACAAGGACAACTATGACTAAACTCCTATGATTCATGACTAGGAAAGTGTTGCTTAAGTTTTGTGACTATGAAATTAGGTCTAAACCTGATTATCTATTCTGTCTATTCTTGGTTTTCTTTGGTTTTAAGACCTTGGGAATTTACCTATTAAGTTACGTCTACCCATGTTCTTGAACCTACGTCGTCATTCGACCCTTTCTATGCCATAAGATTTTCAGACCAATAGGCTTTCGATGTTTTAGGTCAATTTCAGTGTAATTCGTTAGGTTTGTAATTAGTAAATTATCATTTTATGCCAGATAATATGTCAGTCTTTTTCATAGCATCTTTGGTTCATTCCCTATTTTCTACGAAGCTAGATTTATCTATAATCTAGGTTGAATCACGATTATACGAACGGTGGGAATACGATTTGGGCAAAATATGAAATTTACTAAAAACGTAGTTTTTAACTTGGAAATTGGCATAAATTGGGAACACGTATTATGGCATGTTTATAAGAATGCAAATTGGATAAATTTGACATGAATTATAGTATATGTAATTTGAATCTAGTATTGGCTTGTAAATCTAGTATTTACATGAATTGTGAACTAGAATAATAAGTCTAGTTGGACATGAACTGAAATTAGAATGTTGAATCAGAATTGGATTGGCTAACTTGGCATAACAAGTATATTGGTATAGATTCAAAATTGGCCAAAATTGTGAGTAATTGTCATGTTTAGAAAAATTATGGTTAGTTTGGTATAGTTTACATACCAAAAGGCATAAATATGATATAGAGGGGAAAATGGGCCATGAGAATAAATGTTGACAATTTACATTAAAAGAGTAATTAGGAAATAAGTAAATTAGGAATGATTTACTAATATAATTTGTCCTAAATGAGAAAATGTAAATTTAAACAAAAAAAATGTTTATTGACGACACCTCTTTTAATAACACACCAGAAAGTTCTAGGGTGACAGAGAGGATAGTGTCTAGGCTTGGGTTTGGAAAATAAAAGTTTCCTGCTCTCCCTGGCTATCCCTAACTGATCCGACGGACGGGATGATTTCTTTCAAAACCTGATTTGAAAATTTATCAAAACCCTTTGAACTTAGAAAACACGAATATTCCTAACCCGAGGTTAGACTGAGTTGCGATGTAAACCTGCCGGGAACCAACCGGCACATCCAGTATTCGCAACAATATCTGTCTAATGTGAGTGGTCGCGGCTTTAGTTAAAGCTAGAACAAGAATGGTAGGGTTAAGTTAACTAAGACACTTAACCAATTAAACATGATAACCAAACCGATGGATGGGGTTAGATTCATACAGACAGTTAACGCAGTTAAACTAGAATGGGAAGGTTAAGTCCATAGGAACACTTAACCAACCTAACATAGTTAAGCTAAAATGGGAGGGCTAAGTCCATAAGGACACTTAACAAAACTTAACGTCGTAACAAGACAAGATTTGTAGGGGTTAAGTAACTAAGAAAACACTTAGCCAAATTAACTTGTTAACTAGACTAGAGGTTGGGGTTAAGTAAAATTTAATACACTTAGCCAATTTGAGGTGTTAGCTAGGCTAGACCGTGGGGTTAAGTAAACTTGAACACTTAACCATCAGATTGTGATAAAGGAATAAGGTTAAGTCTAAAACATGAAGGGATAATACTTAACCATTAATAACATGTTAGTTAAAACAGACGGGCAAGGTTAAGTTAAAAAGGAACCCTTAACCAATACAGGATGAACGGGTAGGGTTAAGTAATAAGAAATACTTAACCAATATAACTTGGTTTGTGGTAGGGTTAAGTCAACATGAATTACTGATAACACTTAACCAGTTTAACAGGATAAATGAAGAGGGTTAAGTTAGCTTGAATGGACTAATAACACTTAACCAATCCAAATTGACGAGAAAGAGAACTAAGTAGTAAACCTTAGTTAAAAGGGACTAAGTAGTAAACCTTAGTTAAAAAACAACGATTTTAGAAACTAAGTGGTAAACCTTAGTTAGTAGAACTAAGTAGTAATTCTTAGTATAACACGGGAAGGAGCGAACGTCCGTCTGATTAAAACGAAGGCTCCAACGAATTGGGTTACGAAGCCCGAGGCTTCGAGGGGACGTGAGGGTACTCTTGGTATCCCTCTGTGAGGCTGCAGATGATCCTCCTGGGCTCACAGAGGTTAAGATCTGCGGTAGAAGAACCAAGGGTATGCCTTGGTTGCAAAATATGGCAACCTAAAGACTCGGATGGACCAACGTGATTCGGCGTGAAACCGGTAGCCCTGTGATAGCAACTCGTCGTCTACCACCCATCTTCAGTCAATCGAGATACGTGAAGCAGAAAGGCAGAGAACTCCAAAAGACCATATACTTGCTATCTAGTTATAGTTGCGGATGGCCATAGGACAGTGGGGCATAGGGGGCCTGCGGATAGTTCTCATTTTTCAAGGTGTGCCTTTCATTAGTTGAGGGAGGGGTCGAGTGGGACCATAGCCACTGGAATAAAAACAAACCTTAGCATCTGAATCGGCAGATATCTGAAAGCTCCCGACCGAGTTCTGTGTTTCTTGATTTGCCCTGGCACAGGACTCGGGCCGCACATTACAGGACATGTGCATCTAGACAAGCGATAACGATTCGCGATACATGCGTGGGGAAATCTAGGAACATATACCACTCTAGGTAGTGTGTCCTAGACTAAGGGGGCATAGTTCGACATGTAGCGTAATCCCTAGTTGGACTAGGTGGCATAAACCCTGAATCCGAGAAGCGTTCAGCAGATAGCGTAAATTCTAGTTGAATCTAGAAAGCACTTGATTGGAAAACCTAGATTTGATCTAGGTAGTAAATAATAAATGTATGCCTGAAGGCAATGGAAACTACAGGGATTGGGATGACGTTATCGTTGCTAGTTGGGACGCGAGTTAGGTGGTGCAGAGATATAGAAACCAGTATAACAAGAAAATAGCGAAGCGGCGAAAGTATTAGAGCATATCCAGTTTATCTTATCTTAGCATATCTTGTGATTATCTTGTATAATCTTGTTGACCCTATCATCATGGTGTTATCTTGTATTCAGTTAATTCATGTCGTTTTGTTTTTCCATGTTCACATGCTAGAAGTTACTGAACTTACTCAGGCTTTATGTCTGACTCTGTTTTTCTTTCGTCTTCTTCTCTTCCGTCCCTGTAACAACTCGTATTTCGATAACATGTTAAAACGAGAATCAAGGCATAATTTAATTTTAAATTCTGAATCAAGTGAAACAGGCTACGCCATTGCGTTCGTCTCGGAAAAATACGCGAAATAGAGTCCGAGTTTTAGAAAATCGGAGTCCGTATGAGCCGGTTAAGGCCCAAAGAAGATTTCTGGAAATTTGAATTTCGGAAACAGTTTTGGAAATCAGATGCTGTCGACAGGCCTGTCGACTTGGGCCCAGACCAAGTCGACAGCCCTGTCGACTTGCCTGTCGACAGGGGGTGGCCGCGGCAAGTAGCCTGGCGCACCTGTTTGTCTCACCCGGTCTTGTTCTTGGGCTGGGTCTGGAAGCTTTCGAGATCTGATGGTCCTAATCTATCCTAGGGTTAATCTAAGGGCCTAAAACTATCCTAATCTCTATAAAAAGACCCTAAACCTAACCTAAATCCCTAAAAATCAAACCTAGCAACTAAGTGCTGCCAAAATCAATTTTGATCATGGCTTCCATCTCCAATCCCTAGAGCCTATGCATTCAAATCAAGTTCAAATCAAAAGGTGCAAGCTTGCTACACCAAATCAAGGCCAAATCAACATTGCTATGCGAGTTCCATGACGATTCTTCTACAAAGGAGGCACCTTTCTTAGCCAAGATGATTCATGCTTCTTTCCCTAGGCCTAACTATGTAAGTTCTAGCTACTTTTAGATGGAAACGGTAGTTTTGATAATGACATGGGATAAAATGAGGCTAAACATGATTATGCGAACCTATATGAACCTTACCTTGCCTCTTGTGTTCATGTTTATGATTTTAGGCCATGTGAGTGACTTAATCATGCCGCTCATGCTATGCATAACCTAGTTTAACTTGCAAGTTTGGATCTTTATGCATGAAATGCTAGCATGAACCTTTAGGAACCACTTTACTTGTGAAACATTGGCTAAGACAAGATTTTGGGGCTTATGCATGTTTATGAACCCGAACCCCTTATGCTAACATGCAAGATTGTGGCAAAATCCTTCATGAGATTATGCATGCTCGTGGCCAATCCCCCCCCCCTTTTAAGTTGTGCATGTTTATGGCCAAACCCTTTTTGATAATATGCATGTTTGTGGCCGAATTCCCTTGTGACATTTTGTGTGTTTGTGGCCAAAACCCTTTTTATGACACTATGCATGTTCGAGGCCAATTCGTAGTCATAGTATTCCTACTATTTTGACTCGTCTATACTTACGTTGGAAACACGTTTTGGGGTTGGGTTAGACGAGCGTGAATATACATGAGAAACTTAACTTGAAATTCCATGAAATATGATGTGAAACATGATTTGGGTTAAATGGGTATAACATGACAACATGGAACATTGAATATAGCATGTAAGTTAACATGTAAATATGCATAAAAACATGAGCTTGGGAATTTACCTATTAAGTTAGGTCTACCCTTTAGGAATTTACCTATTAAGTTAGGTCTACCCAAATGCTTGAAAACTTGTAACATGTTTTGGAAACATGATGAACTTAGATAATATAAGTGTGGCCAACTCGAGGTTGGGTTGAGTTTGCAACGTAAAACTACCCGGAACCGACCCGCCTAACTAGTAGTTGCAAACAATAGGACCCAATGTGAGAAGTTGGTCATGTCGCGCTTAAGACCCGAGGTTAGACTAGGTTGTGGTGTAAATCTACCCGGACCTGCCCGGCTTAACTAGTAACCACAACAAGGTCTAATGTGAGAGGTTAAGAGTGCATTAATTAAATTAATGCCACATGATAAGGTTAAGTAAATTTGACTAATGACACTTAACCGATATGACACAAATGGGTAGGTTAAGTGGGACCGGGCCTGATTTCCTTAATGACACTTAACCATGCAAGATGATTAGGCGATGGGGTTAAGTAATTTACACTTAACTAATCCGACTGGGTAATTAGATGAGGTTAAGTAATTAAGACTTAACTAACTTAACCACGGTAATTAGATGGGGTTAAGTAATCCACCCTTAACTAATCTAAACACGGCAATTCGACGGGGTTAAGTTAAACACTTAACCAATTTAAACTTGGTAATTCAATGAGGTTAAGTAACCAATACTTAACTAACTTAACGTGGTAATTTAATGGGGTTAAGTTAAACACTTAACTAATTTAACACAATGATTTGATGAGGTTAAGTGACCTATACTTAACCAATCTAACGTGAAAACATGATAAGGCTAAGTCACGAATCGTTTCGAATACGCTTGACCGATTTGACTTGGTAATTTGATAGGGTCAAATTAATATATACTTAACCAATCTAAAATGATAATTAGACGAGGTTAAGTCATGGATTGCTTGATATACTTAACCAACTTGACACATGGTCTGTAGGGTTAAGTCTTGGACTTGGAGACTTAGCCAGTTTCGACATGTTTTGTAGACGGGTTAAGTTGTGAACTTAAGTGACACTTAACCCATTAGATAAACCCTAATTCGGAGGATTAGGTAAATAACCATAGTTAACAAGGATTATGGAAATAAGGCTAAGTGGTAAACCTTAGTTAAAAGAAACTAAGTAATAATTCTTAGCCAAGGAAATTTGGACCACCTCTTAGATAGATGAGTAACCCGATACGGTAGGTCATCGTTTAAGTATACGTGTAGGAGCAGGCTATCTGATTTAGATAAAGGCTCCAGCGAACTGGGTAACGAAGCAGCGGCTTCGGGGAACGTGAGGATATTCTTGGTATCCCTCTGTGAGGTCGCAGATGATCATCCTGGGCTCACAAGAGGTTGAGGTCTGCGGTAGAAGAACCAACAATATGCCTTGGTTGCTATGCGAGCGACCTAAAGACTGGGGTGGATAGCAGTGAGCCGACGAATACCCAAGGTGCCCGAGATAGCAAGTTCGTCGATCATCTACCATCTTGAGTCAAGCGTGTACGTACGGAAAGGCAGGGAACACCCAACAGACCATAATTGCTATCTAATTATGGGTGAGGTAGGCCGTAGGATGTGGGCTGGCCGGAGTGTAGTTCTCATGCAAGATTTTCTCTTGTGTTGCCTTTCACTAGTTGAGGGAGGGGTCTCGTGGGACCATAGCCACGTGTAGAAAAGCAGACCTTAGCATCTGCATCGGCAGATAAATCTAAAGCTCCCGACCGAGCCCTGTATTTCTTGTTTTGGCCGGTGACAGGACTCGGATGGCACGATGTGATACATGTGCATCCAGTTATAGAAAAACGATTCACGATGAATGCGTGGGAAAAAGGGCGCGGTTGAGGGTTAGCGTAATCCCTAGTGGCCTAGGTGGTTTAACCCAAACCGAAATACGAAAGCGTGCAATAGGTAAGCGTAATCCCTAGTGGTGCTAGGTGGCGTAAGTCCTAGTAGTTCAAACGATGATTCATATGGAAGAGCCTAGCTAGAACAAGGGTGACAGTCCAAACGATTTCAAGGATAATACGACATGAGGAAGCCCGTACGAGGTACGGCAAAGGACTGAACTTATATACATGGAAAGAAACATATGATTTGAGTAACCTATATATGCGATATTAGGTTTACATGGACCATTACACGACTTTGAGCACGGGACATTCATGGTTAACACATGACGCCGGTAGGGATACTAGTACGAGAGGTGCAGAGCAGATATACATGTTAGAACCAGGAAAAATATACATAATAGATACCGTGGGATATTAGACGGGGTAGATACGTTGGGACAGTATACTTGATAGAAACCTGACGATGAGATACCTTGATTTATCATGACACCGTGGTTTATCACGATACCTTAGTTTAGCTTGCTACAGTAGTTCGGCCTGTTACCCCAATTTAGTTTATCTATCTTGTAGTCATCTTTATGTTTACTTTCAGTTTATGCATGTCATGTTACCTTTACCTGTTTTTATACTGGAAGTAGATAGGACTTACTCAGTCTTTTTGACTGACCCGTTTTGTTTCGCCTCTTTTCTTCCGTTTCCCCCCACCCCCCCAAGTTTCAGGGAGGAAACAATGCTGTTTAGTTCGGACTTCTTCTGCTTGAAGGTTATCATGGATGGCTTGGACATTCTCTTGGCTATGGCTACTTTACTGTTTTACTTGGGGAATGATTTATTAAAAAGTCTTTATGCTTCTTTACTATTACAAGACAGGTTTTGATGTACACTGATGTAAAAGGCTTTAGACCTTATTTATTCATGTTATGAAAGTTTGATTTTACTTCCGCTATTTATATATGTTCTGTCTTGTGCTATTTCTGTGCATGTTTACCAATAATGCCCCTCTAAAGCTAGTGCATTCCTTTGCGAGTGACCCTAGCGGAGGTGGGGTGTTACAGTCCCCCCCGCCCCCCAAGGTAGTAAAGGAGGGAATAATATGGCTCAGTTTAAGTTGGACTGTCACTCTTTCCTAGCTTAGAGATTTGTCGAAGTCTTTCTTGGGTTCTCTTTTCAGATGCTATGGCTGGCTCTTGCTAAAACTGGGGAATATAAATATTGTTTTATGCTTCTTTATTTTGCCAGACAGATGATACTCTGATATTGTAAAGAAATCATTGCTACTTTATCAATAAAGCAAAGTTTTATTTTCCGCTGTTTAATTTCTGTCTGTCTTGTGATTTATCTGCATCTTTTACCCTAAATGCTCCACAGAACTTAGTGCATTCCCTTTGCAAGTGACACTAACGGATGTGGGGTCTTACAGATTGGGTGCTGCAAAAACCAACCCTTCACAGTAGTTAAAAAATAAGTGTAATTGTTGGAAGTAAGGGCTATTAAGAGAATTTGGGGTCGGATAAAAAAGATGGGTTGTTTTGAAGTATTAAGAGAAGTAGGGGTAGTTTAAGCGTAATAGGGGTAGATCGACAAATATGAAAAATGATAAATCATTTGGATTGGATGCTGGAAAAACCAACCCTTCACAGTAGTTAAAAAATAAGGGTAATTGTTGGAAGTAAGACTATTTAGAGAATTGGGGAAAGTATAGAAAAGAAGGGCTGTTTTGAAGTATTAAGAGAGGTAGGGGTAGTTTAAGTATAGTAGGGTAGATCGGCAAATATGAAAGATGATGAATTGTTTAGATTGGGTGCTGCAAAAACCAATCCTTCATTTTCGTTAAAAAACAGGGGTATTTGTTGGAAAGAAGAGCTATTTAGAGAATTAGGGGTAGGAATAAAAAGAAGAGTTGTTTTGAAGTATTAATAGAAGTATGGGTAGTTTAAGCATAGTAGGGATAGATCGAAAAATATGAAAGATGATGAATCGTTTTGATTAGGTGCTGCAAAAACCAATTCTTTATAGTAGTTAAAAAATAGATATAATTGTTGGAAAGAAGGGCTATTTACAAAATTAGGGGTAGGATTAAAAAGAAGGGTTGTTTTGAAGTACTAAGGGAAGTAGAGGTAGTTTAAGCATAGTAGGGGTAGATCGACAAATATGAAAGGTGATGAATCGTTTAGATTGTGCGTTGCAAAAACCAATCCTTCACACAAGTTAAAAAATAGGGATAATTGTTGGAAGTAAGGGCTATTTAGAGAATTAGAGGTACGATAAAGTAGAAGCACTGTTTTGAAGTATTAAGAGAAGTAAGGGTAGTTTAAGCATAGTAGGGGTAGATCCACAAATATGAAAGATGATGAATCATTTGGATTTGGTGCTCCAAAAACCAACCCTTCACAGAAGTTAAAAAGCAGAGGTAATTGTTGGAAGTAAGGGCTATTTAAAGAATCAGGGGTAGGATCAAAAAGAAGGGTTGTTTTGTAGTATAAAGAGAAGTAGGGGTAGTTTAAGCATATTAGCGGTAGATCGATGAATATGAAAGATGATGAATTGTTTGGATTGGGTGCTGCAAAAACCAATTCGTCACAATTGTAAAAAATAGGGTTAATTGTTGGAAGGAAGGGCTATTTAGAGAATTAGAGGTAGGATTAAAAAGAAGGGTTGTTTTGAAGTATTAAGAGAAGTATGGGTAGTTTAAGTATAGTAGGGGTAGATCGACAAGTACGAAAGATGATAAATCATTTGGATTGGGTGCTACAAATACCAACCCTTCATAGTTGTTAAAAAATAAGGGTAATTGTTGGAAGTAAGGGCTATTTTTAGAATTAGGGATAAGATTCAAAAGAAGGGCTAGTTTGAAGTATTAAGAAAAGTAGGGATAGTTTAAGCATAGTAGGAGTAGATCGACAAATATAAAAGATGATAAATAGTTTGGACTGGGTGTTGCAAAAACCAACCCTTCACAGTAGTTAAAAAATAGGGGTAATTGTTGGTAGTAAGTGCTTTTTAGATAATTTGGGGTAGGATTAAAAATAAGGGTTGTTTTGAAGTATTAAGAGAAGTATCGGTAGTTTAAGCATAGTAGGGTTATATCGATAAAAATGAAAGATGATGAATCGTTTTGATTGGTTGCTGCAAAAACTAATCCTTCATAGTAGTTAAAAAACATGAGTAATTGTTGGAAAGAAGGGCTATTTAGATAATTAGGGGTAGGATTAAAAATAAGTGTTGTTATGAAGTATTAAGAGAAGTATGGGTAGTTTAAGCATAGTAGGGATAGATTGACAAATATGAAAGATGATGAATCATTTGGATTGGGAGCTGCAAAAACCAATTCTTTATAATGGTTAAAAAATAGGGGTAATTATTCGAAAGAAGTGCTATTTAGAGAATTAGGGGTACGATTAAAAAGAAGGGTTGTTTTGAAGTATTGAGGAAAGTAGGGGTAGTTTAAGCATAGTGGGGTTAGATCGACAAATATAAAGATGATGAATCGTTTAGATTGTGTGATGCAAAAACCAACCCTTTACAATTGTAAAAAAATAGGGGTAATTGTTGGAAGGAACAACTATTTAGAGAACTAGGGGTAGGATCAAAAAGAAGGGCTGTTTTGGGGTATTAAGAGAAGTACGCGTAGTTTAAGCATAGTAGGGATAGATCGACAAATACGAAAGATGATAAATCATTTGGATCGGGTGCTGCAAAAATCAACAATTCACAGTAGTTAAAAAATAAGGGTTATAGTTGGACGTAAGGGGTATTTAGAGAATTAGGGATATGATTAAAAAGAAGGGCTATTTTGAAGTATTAAGAGAATTAGGGTTAGTTTAAGCATAGTAGGGGTAGATTCGATAAATATGAAAGATGATAAATCATTTGAATTGGGTGCTGCAAAAACCAACCCTTCACAGTAGTTAAAAAATAAGGTTAATTGTTGGAAGTAAGGGCTATTAAGAGAATTTGGGGTAGGAATAAAAAGATGGTTTGTTTTGAAGTATTAAGAGAAGTCTGGGTAGTTTAAGCATAGTAGGGGTAGATCGACAAATATGAAAGATGACGAATCGTTTGGATTGGGTGCTGCAAAAACCAATCCTTCACAGTAGTTAAAAAATAGGGGTAATTGTTGGAAGGAAGGACTATTGGTAGAATTAGGGGTAGGAATAAAAAGAAGGGTTGTTTTGAAGTATTAAGAGAAGTAGGGGTAGTTTAAGCATAGTAGTGGTAAATCGACAAATATGGGAGATGATGAATAGTTTGTATTGTGCGCTGCAAAAATAATCCTTCACAGTAGTTAAAAAATAGGGATAATTGTTCGAAGGAAGGGCTATTTAGAGAATTAGGGATAGGATTAAAAAGATGGGTTGTTTTGAAGTATTAAGAAAAGTAAGGGTAGTTTAAGCATAGTAGGGGTAGATCAACAAATATGAATGATGATGAAAAGTTGGATTGGGTGCTGAAAAAAACAATCCTTCACAATAGTTAAAAAATAGGGGTAATTTTTGGAAGGAAGGGCTATTGTAACACCCCACGTCCGTTAATGTCACTCACAAAGGGAATGCATTAACTTCCATGGTGGTTTTAAGTGAATATAGAACAGAAAAATTACAACAAGACAGATAATTAATAGTACTTGGAAATCTGAAACTTCATTTTATTGCAGCGGAAATTTAACATGTTTGTTACATCATAAAACCATAAATCAGAGTCAAGTACAATATCCGTCTTGATAAACAAAATACATAACCCCATTACATAAATAGTCATTAAAGAAGATAACAAGCTGGACTTTACTTCAGCGGTCCAAGCCTTCCCAAAGAGATAAAGCAATCCAATCAAACTCCACTAGAGCTGGGTCCACCCTGAGGACCTGGAGGGGGAAAAAGGATAGAAATAGAAGGGGTCGGACATGAAGTCTGGCATGTATGATAATTCTAACAATACTATTATCAAAATAACTAGACTAAGGCATAAGCTGGAAAACAAGGAAATATCTATGAACTGTTAGGTTTGGAAGAGCAGATAAAGATAACGTTAAAGGCACACCTAAAAACTAATGAATAATTACTACATTGCACCGCACATTACTACACTGCAACGCACCAGTCACCCTAAAGGTTGATCCCGCTTGCTTCACACAGAAACTATATAAATAGCCTTGCATACCCCTAGCTGACTACACAGGTGCCGTCTGCCCCTATCTCCACTAGGTGTACCCTACTACCCACTTTCGATCGGCTCCCTACTCGTAGATACCCGTGCTGGCCCCACAGTGGGGTGTATCACTACCCTAAAGTGGCAAACCGATACAACTTGGGAATGCACGACTTATACCTACACGATGCAACAACGTCTTACCTACCAGCCAGGGTGCACACACGCATATGAAACCCGTTGGACTTGCGTTGCCACCGCTACCCCATTTTGGCCCCTTACAGACAAGCCCAGCATGCGTGTCCCGTCCTCGACTTGGGTCGAGCCCACAAAGATATGTTTGGGATACTGGTTGAAATGGGCCCCCACAAGCTACCCACCTAAGCATGTCCACTAGTACATCCCACTTAACCCTCTTAGTCATGTTCATTTACATGTGTGTTTGGTTAAGTCTTACTAATCGTATTTCACATGCCTCTAAGGGCACCCACTAGACTCTTCATGCCACCCAAGGCACCTACTTAACTCCCATGTCCCACCTTACATGTTTATTTGGTTAAGTATTTCTTAATTCATTCACGCCATAACCTCATAAAGACCTCTCACATTAGACTGGCATTTATGGCAACTGGATTTGTTCGGCGGGTCCAGGCAATCTTACACCATAAAAGAGTCCAACCTCGTGTCTTTACAACTGTTATGCTTTAGTTTAGGCCTAGGACCTCTCACATTAGGCTGACATTTGTGACCACTGGATTTGTCGGGCGGGTCCGGGCAGGTTTACGTCACAAACGAGTCCAACCTCGTGTCCTAAGCATTGATTAACACTTATAATCTTTTACCCCAGTTTTAATAATTCCCTATTCAAATTATTAATTAAGTCAACTTTTAATGATGTCCATAATTGACTCAATTATGGCCATCCATTCATGATATGCAAAATCATATCAATTGCACCCCAACTTCTTAATATTAAATCCTAAATATTACCACTACCCCACGTTATACGTTCGCTTATTCAACGCAGAATATACGTTAGACTCGAATAGTCTAACTCATAGCACAAAATAAAATATCACAACATATAGACAATTAAAATGAATCTCATCATAATAGGGGTGAAATTTGCATAAACTGCACATGTTAAGGATCTAAAGGTGTCAACTTGTTAAATGTCACAATTTACATGATATGATCATAAACCAAATTCGTGTATACACTTGCATATGGAGTTTTATGCAACATAATGATGGTGTGAACTAGCATCTAATACATAGAATTCACATAGGTCGTAGCATAATTCTAGATGTCATAATTTTAGATCTAAATAGATGTCATGGCATATGTTCATAATCTTTACTAATCAATCTAACTTGCATAGGTACATGTGATTTATCATGTGAATCATCATAGCCCCAAACATATATATAATCAACATCATGATTTGATCAAGTATAAGCTAACTATAACATAAATAATAACATCATGACTTTGTAACATCACAATTTAGCACAGAAACTTGCAACATATATATAATATCATCATAGCATGATTTACAACATATAGGATATCATCATCACATAACATAGGATTTACAACATACATGATAGCATAAGGTTTACAACAACATATATGACAATTCCCATCATTCAATTATTATCCATTCATAACTTAATCTAATTAGTTCAATAATAATCTTGTTAAGATCATCATACTCACAATTAGAGAAGAAAGAGAGTCTTGATTTTATTTAGAGTTGAGTAGAATTAGGGTTTTGATTAGCTTTCTTCCTTCTTAGTTGGCGGCGGCTAGACTGAATTCCATAGCGACAGTATGACGGTGGCTATTTTATTTTTCATGTGAGTTTAGAGTGAGAGACCACCAAGGTATTTATAGTGTTTATGGTTTATTTAGACCGTTAGATCAACTCAGAACTAACCTAAACCGTTTAATTTGCCAACTCAGCCCTAAAGACACATCAGCGGCTCAAGATTGGGCTCAGTCAAACCCTAGCCGACTGACCAGGTCGACACCCAACTCGACAATATAGTCGACCTGGAGGGGGGGGGAGGGAGGTCGACACTAGTGTCGACTCCCCAGTCGACCTGCCTGGGCGGGAATTTTTCCCGCCCAGCCCGCTTCTGCACTTTCAGTTTGAATTTTAAATTTCCCGCGAGCTGTTTTGAATTTTCTGAAACTTCCGATGGCCATAACTTCTTCATACGAAGTCCAATTCACGCAAACTCGGACTCTATTTCAACCAGAATTCCAAGACGAACACAATGGCTCAACCCGTTTCCCACAATTCTCATGTCTGAGATTAGTTATTCTTCAATTTTTGAATATTAATATTAATAGAATTACGGGGTGTTACATTCTCCCCTCCTTAAAGGATTTCGACCCCGAAATCTTCAAGTCAAGAAGAATGTATATCCTAACATCCAGTCGTCCATCTACTCAACCATCAAACACAGGCATCCATTGTCCTTATAGACTTCTAATGCTTTCATGAACATATGCAAGAAGTGTGTGTATATGTCCATATCTAATGCAAAATCAGGCGGTCCACTGATTCAGTTGACCTCCTTAATGCAAATCATGATAGTGCCATGCGTCCATTATGTATGCAAAAGTTCCCTAATGCTACATATTATCTCTATATGCGTGCACAATCATCATCTGAATGTAGCATCCATATGATAATACAATCGTCATTGATCCATTTTACTAGATTTATCCATTTATATGCAATACGCAATATGAAGTGACTGAGCCGATCTAGTGCCTAATAGTGTGTGTATATGCATCCACGAGCAGCCACTAGCAAACACTTGCATCCACTTTGCATCCATCATACATAACATGTCTCAAACACATGTTTCAACCATAGAAGTATCCTAAATAAAGGTCAAAGATACTAGCGAGAGGACATACTAAAGAAAAGATAAGTACAAGCTAAGCGATAAAGGAGAAATTAAAGGACATACCCTCGAAAAGAAAAGGGTATCGTGAACGCATCTTCTCTTCCGTCTCCCAAGTAGCATTGCTCTCATCATCTCCCCATTGCACTTTGACTAGTCTGACCTCTCGATTCCTCAACTTCTTGATCTCCGACCCAAGAATGCACGTAGGAGCTCGTCGAATCGTCGCATCATGCTCTATCTCCACCTCTCTAAGCAAGTTCGGCTCTACCACTTCCGCGGTCTCATGCAAGCACTTCCTCAAATGTGACACATGGAATATGTCGTGTACACCACTAAGTCTATCAGGCAACTCCACTCTATACGCCATCTGTCCAATATTCTCCTTAATAGGAAACGGCCCTACAAACCTTGGTGCTAGTTTCCCAACGAACACAAAGAGAACAACGTTTCGTAATGGAGACACTTTGACAAAGACCATGTCCCCAACCTCAAACTCAAGATCCGTCCTCCTCTTACCCGCATAAGATTTCTGCCTATCTTGCGCTGCTTTCATCCTCCTTCGAATCAAGTCGATCTTCTCCGAAGTCTCTCTAATCATATCGGGCCCAAGTAAGATCTTATCCGTAGATTCCCAAGAACATGTAGGTGAATGAAAAGGTCGTCCATAAAAAGCTTTGAAAGGTGCCATGCCAATGCTAGACTGAAAGCTGTTATTATATGCGAACTCTACCAATGGAAGATGCTCTTCCCACGTACCCCCAAAGTCTAGGATACATAGCCTCAAAAGATCCTCTAGAATACGATTCACCCTCTCGGTCTGGCCGTCCGTCTGAGGATGATATGAGGTGCTCAAACATAACTGAGTCCCTACCGCCTCTTGTAAGCTTCTCCAAAATTCGCTAGTGAAAATAGGATCGTGGTCGCTCACTATGCTAGAAGGAAAACCGTGCAAAGGAACTATTTCTTGGACATATATAGAAGCTAACCATGGAGCAGTCCTCTTATTATTCACGGGAATAAAATGGGCGCTTTTAGTAAGTCTATCTACTATAACCCATATCCCTGTATTACCCTTCCTTGATCTTGGTAATCCATCCACAAAATCCATCGAGACACTTTCCCACTTCCATAGTGGAACCTTCAATGGATGAAGCAACCCACCAGGTTTCTTTTGCTCTGCTTTTACTTGTTGGCACACCAACCATCTAGCGACATACTCGGCCACATCCCTGTTCATACCGGCGCAAAAGAAAACCCGCTTCATGTGTTTGTATGTAATGGCGGGATTTTTCGACCCAGAAAATCAACATAAAAACACATTGTTGACTATTCAAGCATCGAAAACACCAGGACATTAATAGAAGAATTTAGAGGGTGAGAAAGAAAAGATAGAACTAATAGAATAGAAGAAGAAGATCACAACTGAACAGAATCAGAGTAACACGAAACTCGCAGCGGAACAAAATAAGATGTATTATATAACATAACTTTGAATACAAAACTGTATTGTATATACATACCATTATCAGAGTACAATACATCATATCACAGCGGAAATAACTCTACATAACTAATGGTGAAGCTTCCTGCTTTTGAGCTCCTCCAAGTGAATCTGCAAAGCCTGAAACACTTGACTGGCCATACAAATTTGGGCACCCAAGAGTTTAGGGAAAACAAACAAAATAAACTCTGGGTCAGTCATGGGACTGGTGTGAGTAAATTCCAACCATACTGTTTAACTTTGAAAATCCTTTTCCAAACAAGAAGGTAATAGTAAGACCAACCCACACATAAACATGGACGGTTTTTACCTTACTATAACCCAACATATTTTTATATCAAACTTCAGTGATATTATAATAATGTCTACTCAATTAAATCATCAAGTAACAGAACGCTTGCATCTCACGCTCCACATATATATAGTATAAAATCATAAACCGCAGGGAACTTATTGGAGATTGAATTTCATCAAACAAGGTATGGGAGCACCTTCTGAATAGTGTACTCTAGAGGGGATACACTCAGGGTTCAACAAGAACGTCTTGCAACCCGGCCACACATGACCGCTCACTCATTTAGCTTGAGTGTCGCGAATATATTGCCACCACGGTTGCAGGCCATCCAACCGTCATTCGAAGATACAGAATCGGAAAGAAGTATAAATATGAATTTTCTCTAGATCGATGACAATACACCCTGCTTGGGGATGACCCAACTAGCCATGCTGCCTAGCCCAACTTCTGTCACTTCTTGGTTGTGAGGCTAGAGGCTACGTCTATCTTCAGAACATTTGATCACCATTCACTTTGAATGTCACATCGTCAAATCCGTAATCACACATTGATTACACAAATGCACACTGGGTGTAGAATAAAGAGAAGTTATCTTCTCCCCACCAACTTGGTATATTCGTCAGATCAACGGCGTGACCGTTGGAAATACTCTGTCAGACTCTCGTCCATACAAGTTGTCCTGGGACTGGACAAACAGATAGCATCTTTTCTGGAACTGGACGACCCTTGCGTTTAACTCCGTCTTCAATTTTACTTAAATATAATTCGCAGCGCTTATGCCTATACGGAGTGGTTTTCGGATAATAAATCCAACCGGTTTCTCCGTATTGACAACGACGGTCAAACACTTCGATAGTCGGTTATTTAACTATCGAAGTAAAAACAAACATCCATTCACAAACACTGGCCCTTTTATTTAATACTTACTTTCTAGTTTCCCATATTTCTATAACTCTTCCTTACTTCCCTTCATTTCTACTCTATTAGTTCCTCGTTATAAATTGGTAAGTGAATAAATTTCTAAGTATCAACCCCGAAGGCCGAAACCAACATCAGATTGACGCCTCGAAAGTTACTCAACTCAACCAACGTACCACGGGTTCTAATTTCTTTAAAACTATATCCCTTCCTTATCGTGCTCAGTATGTCTTTTTAAAACATTATGACTTATCGACTTACTTTAAAACCGTTATATTTTAACTAATGCTGCTATCTTTTCCTTTATAACTAATGCAATACGCTGCTATATTCTCTTTTATAACTACTGCAATACGCTGTTGTATTCTCTTTTATAGCTACTGCAATACGCTGCTATATTCTCTTTTATAACTACTACAATACGCTGCTATATTCTCTTTTATAACTAATGGGATACGCTGCTATATTCCCTTTTATAACTACTGGGATACGCTGCTATATTCTCTTTTATAGCTAATGGGATATGCTGCTATTTTCTCTTTTATAGATAATGGGATATGCTGCTATATTCTCTTTTATAGCTAATGGGATATGCTGCTATATTCTATTTCATTTGATAAACTCTGCTTCTAAGTCAGGTTCTTATTAAATCAATATCGAGTTTATAACTAAATATTGATTTCATATCCTATTATAATTTGTCGGTTTAAATCTAAATATTAGCTACCCTATCAGATTATAATTCCTAAAATAATTTACTTTAATACGTTCGACATCGTTGAATTTTAGTTCTAATTCCTAATAATGTTATTTAGGTTCAGCCCGCGTATATATAAATAATATAAAACAAACAGTACATACAAATATTGAGGAATCCGGTTGGGTTTCTCCAACCGGTTTTCCGCATCCATAGATGTCAGTCAACACAATTAACACTACTTCCATACGATGGAATATTTTAATCGAGGGGATCAGTGCAAATATATAGAATATTCGACCATCACACAACATTCAACCAATATTAAAATATAATTAAAATAATTTAAATAGATCATAATGAGTGAATTTACTCACCTTGGCGTGTTAACCGTTAAACAACGATTTGCGTTCGCTGATTTGATCAGGAGATTCCGATAGCTCCGTTCTCCATGAAATCAGCTCCACACTATAGATCTTGTTATTTCGATGCCAAAGTGATCCATTTTCATGTCCGCGCCCAACTTCTTATTCCCCTTCACATCTTCTAAACTTCACGGAAAATCAACTGCATAACCATTATCAACCTCGTCAAAAGTTCCATCACGCCATGTATTTACCATCTACTTTCAATACTCTTGCACGCGCGTGTCCCATACTGAACATCAGTCACCTCTTCTTGTACCCAAAATGCCACAGTCCGCTCCTTTTTGTTTCCTTAGCATCACCATGCATTTCTGAAACTTCTCATCATCATTTTAAAACGTGGGTGCCTCTGCCACTTCACATCGTCGTAGTCGCCCATCTGCTCGACGTCAGAGGACCGCACCACTCCAGACAAAACCCCAACGCCTTCTTTCCTGCACAACAAGTCCTCCATGTATACCAGTGCCGACGTCAGACTTCATACCACCAAATCACACTGTCAATGCTTCCTCCTCCACGTGCACCCATCATCGTACAGCTTGCGTCTCTCCAAGCTGCTCCGTGCTACGGCATCTCGCAGCCTATACAGTGATCCACGACATTTCTAACGAGTTCGGTGAACTCTCGAGTTCCAAGAGAATCCGACAAATGTGAAGTTCTCGAATGGAGAAGTCAAATGAATTAACGAGAATAAGGTTTAAGGATTTCATATAAAACGTTAGATCCTTTTGTGGACGATCTAATTTGTTTTTGATTTTACTTTGCCATTGAAGGCTCCGGCGTTTCTGCAAAAGGAGGATGAAGTCTTTGTATATTTATACAATTGGATACTTCGTTGTTAAGCCTTGTACAAGAGGGCTAGGCTAAGGGTATGGCTCACAGTATGGTTTGTTTTCTGATGTGAAAATACAGTAGTGGTTTCAATGTTGGTAGGTAGTAGTTTATAGTTTCCAAGTATCTTGCACAAGATATGGTGTCCTGCTTTTAATTCTTTTGCTTAAAAATTAGGTATTGTGTACTGCATAGAGCCATTATTAGGGTAGGTCTTAGGCATTGAATTGAGTTGTCCCTTCAGTTGAGTTGTTAATCTAGGTTAGGCGATGGGGAGAGGTTATGGAAATGAAAGCTTTTGTCTGTGTTTCATTAATTTAGATAAGAACTAGAAGCAATAGAGTATGGCTTTCATTAAATTGTGATTTGCCTTGCCATTTTACTTCGTTAGACTTGCATGCTAAATTCCTGTAGCCATGCTTTTATTAACTTAGATAAGGACGTTGACATGGAGGGTATGGCTTCATAGGGATGTGGTTCACACTCTAGTCTTTGTGTTGAGATGAATAGGTTATGTATGTCCATAAGGTGACAGGTCATGGAAAGATATTTTAGCATTAAAGAAAATTTTAAATAAATAGAAACCAAGAGGATAGTCCATGTTTTATTTTATAAAGTTGTGCTCCTTGATGTATCCAATATCATTCACATATAATCTGTTACGGACGGAAATAAGAATGCGGCCGCGTCCAGTGAGGTGTCACGATCCCAAAAATATAATAATACCGGTAGTTTGACTCATATTTTGAAACCCGGAATACCGATATAGGGTGCACAATACCCCAAATAAAAAGTTGCATATTTAATTAATTAAAAATTATAGAAAAATTCTAAAAATTAAATTATCGCTGCGCCTCAAAAGAACCTTGTCCCGATTTGCACCCGATATCAAGTTATATTCAAATAACTGTTACGGTCGATATATGATTTCACAGCGACTTTTCGAATAATTGATTTGGACATATCTTGCAATCTACACAACGAAATCTTGGTTTTTCACTTCTGTTAGGAAGATACGGTTCAACAGATTCCAACATTTCTTGTTTCGAAGAAATCCGATTCAAAACGAGTCCGGTACACTCAGTTGAAGTTCAGAACGTTAAATTACGAACTACAGCGTCGTTATGGACTCGATTATAATTAATATATATCTTTGTACGTTCAACTTCGTTTTAATTAATATATAAATCCACTTATATTACAAATTCAATATTTAAACTGAACTAAATATTCAAATACCAACCGACAAAAATGCGGGACGTTACAGACCTTCCCCCTTAAAATAATTTCGTCCTCGAAATTGCTAAGATAGGGAAAATGCTACAATCTCTGTTATAACATGGTTAAAAATCTTTTTGGTTTACTTCATAATTCCAGTTTCCACTGAACTGATTATTTCCAATTAAAATATTAATTCCTTATTATTTCGAATATTTTCAAATTTTCTGAAAATTTCCTAACAGCTTAAATTTTCAGAGAATCTCGCCAGCATCTCCTCTGCACGGCTTACTCGGTACTACAACAACTTGCCACTCCGGGCCTTCTCCAATCCAAAAGAAAATCAAACAGCCAAACGGCTTGCCCAAACTGACTCATAAAAAATCTCATACTCGTATATAAACATGTACCTTCTCTGTTGGACATTCAACTCTATCTCTGCCATCTGCTATCAAACCAGCATATCCAAGCATCCTTGGTTGATCTCCCATCAATCCGTTCTCAAACCAGTCTTTCGCTTTTACTAAGCCAAATTTCTATTTCAACTCCGATTCCGCTCTCAGTTCTTAACCTTGTTAAGTTTTATTATGACATTCCATTTACTGATTTATTTCTCAAATCCATCTCTAATTCAAAATTCGACTCTTATTCTCCAAGAATCAATTCATTTTTAATAACTCGAATCTCCAATATTTTTCTTTTATAATTTTCATTCTGGATCTTTCCAAATTCAGTCCAGTTTTGTTATCTTTGTTTAAATTCCATTTTTACCATTTTAACTCCATAAGTTAAATTTTTATTTCAGAATTCAAATTCCTGGGATTTATTTCAAATCAGTTTGAAATCATATATAATTCAAAACATTTGAATTTCTGACAACCTGTTTCTCAAACAATACAAAACAAAATCTTTGGTAGTAATCCATCACTTACCAGCTCGAAAATGAACACCGATAATGTCGCGATAATCATCGGAATTTATTTTCCAACCATCGAAGTGAGTTCAATACTATATTTCTTTAAAAACTCATTTATAATCACTTTAATTTTTTTTTTGAAATTACTTCAAAATATCTTTCACAGCACTTGGAAAACAAAATTTCAAATCTACCAGGATTTTAAAATTCCCATATGTTCAATCCAAACATTATTTCCAACTCTTTTCCAAATTTTTAGAGCTTTATTTCAATTCTGGTTTTAACTTCAGATTCAGTTTATCTGATTTTGCATATTATACTTATATAATATTTCGATTGGTTATTTATATAACCAACTCAATTATAGATCTTATTTGGTCATAATGATGATCAATACTATAATAATCTCAAGATATATACTCCTTTATATCAAAATATAATTTGGGTAAAATTATTTCATTTACCCTCTTTCCAAAACATACTGTGTCGAATTACTCTGTTCAAGAGTTTAGAAACACCTATCAACTCAGTTTGCATTACTGTTTCGATCAGAATTCATAAACCACTCGACTGACCAGTCAACACAATATAAAATAGTTTTTATATTAATTTACAAATACGCGCTCATCTATATACACTCAAACTCAGTCTAGAGTATTACTAACTCCATCTCTACTGAGTCACGCCACAGAGCCAAGGTAATCACTTAACCTTATGCTCCGATACCATCTGTAATTGCGGGATTTTTCGACCCAGAAAATCAACATAAAAACACACTGTTGACTATTCAAGCATCGAAAACACCAGGACATTAATAGAAGAATTTAGAGGGTGAGAAAGAAAAGATAGAACTAATAGAATAGAAGAAGAAGAAGATCACAACTGAACAGAATCAGAGTAACACGAAACTCGCAGCGGAACAAAATAAGATGTATTATATAACATAACTTTGAATACAAAACTGTAATGTATATACATACCATTATCAGGGTACAATACATCATATCGCAGCGGAAATAACTCTACATAACTAATGGTGAAGCTTCCTGCTTTTGAGCTCCTCCAAGTGAATCTGCAAAGCCTGAAACACTTGACTGCCCATACAAATTTGGGCACCCAAGAGTTTAGGGAAAACAAACAAAATAAACTCTGGGTCAGTCATGGGACTGGTGTGAGTAAATTCCAACCATACTGTTTAACTTTGAAAATCCTTTTCCAAACAAGAAGGTAATAGTAAGACCAACCCACACATAAACATGGACGGTTTTTACCTTACTATAACCCAACATATTTTTATATCAAACTTCAGTGATATTATAATAATGTCTACTCAATTAAATCATCAAGTAACAGAACGCTTGCATCTCACGCTCCACATATATACAGTATAAAATCATAAACCGCAGGGTACTTATTGGAGATTGAATTTCATCAAACAAGGTATGGGAGCACCTTCTGAATAGTGTACTCTAGAGGGGATACACTCAGGGTTCAACAAGAACGTCTTGCAACCCGGCCACACATGACCGCTCACTCATTTAGCTTGAGTGTCGCGAATATATTGCCACCACGGTTGCAGGCCATCCAACCGTCATTCGAAGATACAGAATCGGAAAGAAGTATAAATATGAATTTTCTCTAGATCGATGACAATACACCCTGCTTGGGGATGACCCAACTAGCCATGCTTCCTAGCCCAACTTCTGTCACTTCTTGGTTGTGAGGCTAGAGGCTACGTCTATCTTCAGAACATTTGATCACCATTCACTTTGAATGTCACATCGTCAAATCCGTAATCACACATTGATTACACAAATGCACACTGGGTGTAGAATAAAGATAAGTTATCTTCTCCCCACCAACTTGGTATATTCGTCAGATCAACGGCGTGACCGTTGGAAATACTCTGTCAGACACTCGTCCATACAAGTTGTCCTGGGACTGGACAAACAGATAGCATCTTTTCTGGAACTGGACGACCCTTGGGTTTAACTCCGTCTTCAATTTTACTTAAATATAATTCGCAGCGTTTATGCCTATACGGAGTGGTTTTCCGATAATAAATCCAACCGGTTTCTCCGTATTGACAACGACGGTCAAACACTTCGATAGTCGGTTATTTAACTATCGAAGTAAAAACAAACATCCATTCACAAACACTGGCCCTTTTATTTAATACTAACTTTCTAGTTTCCCATATTTCTATAACTCTTCCTTACTTCCCTTCATTTCTACTCTATTAGTTCCTCGTTATAAATTGGTAAGTGAATAAATTTCTAAGTATCAACCCCGAAGGCCGAAACCAACATCAGATTGACGCCTCGAAAGTTACTCAACTCAACCAACGTACAACGGGTTCTAATTTCTTTAAAACTATATCCCTTCCTTTTCGTGCTCAGTATATCATTTTAAAACATTATGACTTATCGACTTACTTTAAAACCGTTATATTTTAACTAATGCTGTTATCTTTTCCTTTATAACTAATGCAATACGCTGCTATATTCTCTTTTATAACTACTGCAATACGCTGTTGTATTCTCTTTTATAGCTACTGCAATACGCTGCTATATTCTCTTTTATAACTACTACAATACGCTGCTATATTCTCTTTTATAACTAATGGGATACGCTGCTATATTCCCTTTTATAACTACTGGGATACGCTGCTATATTCTCTTTTATAGCTAATGGGATATGCTGCTATTTTCTCTTTTATAGATAATGGGATATGCTGCTATATTCTCTTTTATAGCTAATGGGATATGCTGCTATATTCTATTTCATTTGATAAACTCTGCTTCTAAGTCAGGTTCTTATTAAATCAATATCGAGTTTATAACTAAATATTGATTTCATATCCTATTATAATTTGTCGGTTTAAATCTAAATATTAGCTACCCTATCAGATTATAATTCCTAAAATAATTTACTTTAATACGTTCGACATCGTTGAATTTTAGTTCTAATTCCTAATAATGTTATTTAGGTTCAGCCCGCGTATATATAAATAATATAAAACAAACAGTACATACAAATATTGAGGAATCCGGTTGGGTTTCTCCAACCGGTTTTCCGCATCCATAGATGTTAGTCAACACAATTAACACTACTTCCATACGATGGAATATTTTAATCGAGGGGATCAGTGCAAATATATAGAATATTCGACCATCACACAACATTCAACCAATATTAAAATATAATTAAAATAATTTAAATAGATCAGAATGAGTGAATTTACTCACCTTGGCGTGTTAACCGTTAAACAACGATTTGCGTTCGCTGATTTGATCAGGAGATTCCGATAGCTCTGTTCTCCATGAAATCAGCTCCACACTATAGATCTTGTTATTTCGATGCCAAAGTGATCCATTTTCATGTCCGCGCCCTACTTCTTATTCCCCTTCACATCTTCTAAACTTCACGCAAAATCAACTGCATAACCATTATCAACCTCGTCAAAAGTTCCATCACGCCATGTATTTACCATCTACTTTCAATACTCTTGCACGCGCGTGTCCCATACTGAACATCAGTCACCTCTTCTTGTACCCAAAATGCCACAGTCCGCTCCTTTTTGTTTCCTTAGCATCACCATGCATTTCTGAAACTTCTCATCATCATGTTAAAACGTGGGTGCCTCTGCCACTTCACATCGTCGTAGTCGCCCATCTGCTCGACATCAGAGGACCGCACCACTCCAGACAAAACCCCAACACCTTCTTTCCTGCACAGCAAGTCCTCCATGTATACCAGTGCCGACGTCATACTTCATACCACCAAATCACACTGTCAATGCTTCCTCCTCCACGTGCACCCATCATCGTACAGCTTGCGTCTCTCCATGCTGCTCTGTGCTACGGCATCTAGCAGCCTATACAGTGATCCACGACATTTCTAACGAGTTCGGTGAACTCTCGAGTTCCAAGAGAATCCGACAAATGTGAAGTTCTCGAATGGAGAAGTCAAATGAATTAACGAGAATAAGGTTTAAGGATTTCATATAAAACGTTAGATCCTTTTGTGGACGATCTAATTTGTTTTTTATTTTACTTTGCCATTGAAGGCTCCGGCGTTTCTGCAAAAGGAGGATGAAGTCTTTGTATATTTATACAATTGGATACTTCGTTGTTAAGCCTTGTACAAGAGGGCTAGGCTAAGGGTATGGCTCACAGTATGGTTTGTTTTCATATGTGAAAATAAAGTAGTGGTTTCAATGTTGGTAGGTAGTAGTTTATAGTTTCCAAGTATCTTGCACAAGATATGGTGTCCTGCTTTTAATTCTTTTGCTTAAAAATTAGGTATTGTGTACTGCATAGAGCCATTATTAGGGTAGGTCTTAGGCATTGAATTGAGTTGTCCCTTCAGTTGAGTTGCTAATCTAGGTTAGGCGATGGGGAGAGGTTATGGACATGAAAGCTTTTGTCTGTGTTTCATTATTTTAGATAATAACTAGAAGCAATAGAGTATGGCTTTCATTAAATTGTGATTTGCCTTGCCATTTCACTTCGTTAGACTTGCATGCTAAATTCCTGTAGCCATGCTTTTATTAACTTAGATAAGGACGTTGACATGGAGGGTATGGCTTCATAGGGATATGGTTCACACTCTAGTCTTTGTGTTGAGATGAATAGGTTATGTATGTCCATACGGTGACAGGTCATGGAAAGATATTTTAGCATTAAAGAAAATTTTAAATAAATAGAAACCAAGAGGATAGTCCATGTTTTATTTTATAAAGTTGTGCTCCTTGATGTATCCAATATCATTCACATATAATCTGTTACGGACGGAAATAAGAATGCGATCGTGTCCAGTGAGTTGTCACGATCCCAAAAATATAATAATACCGGTAGTTTGACTCATATTTTGAAACCCCGAAATACCGATACAGGGTGCACAATACCCCAAATAAAAAGTTGCATATTTAATTAATTAAAAATTATAGAAAAATTCTAAAAATTAAATTATCGCTGCGCCTCAAAAGAACCTTGTCCCGATTTGCATCCGATATCAAGTTATATTCAAATAACTGTTACGGTCGATATATGATTTCACAGCGACTTTTCGAATAATTGATTTGGACATATCTTGCAATCTACACAACGAAATCTTGGTTTTTCACTTCTGTTAGGAAGATACGGTTCAACAGATTCCAACGTTTCTTGTTTCGAAGAAATCCGATTCAAAACGAGTCCGGTACACTCAGTTGAAGTTCAGAACGTTAAATTACGAACTGCAGCGTCGTTATGGACTCGATTATAATTAATATATATCTTTGTACGTTCAACTTCGGTTTAATTAATATATAAATCCACTTATATTACAAATTCAATATTTAAACTGAACTAAATATTCAAATACCAACCGACAAAAATGCGGGACGTTACATTGTACATCTTGTCCCCGCCGGGATGAATGGTCATCTTCGAATGATGTGCTTCGTCAAGAATAGCCTTCCTCAAACCTTCGTCTCGAGGTACACAAAGTATACTATCCCTATGTAACCAACCCTTATCATCTAGGGTATACCTACGGAGATGGCTTGATGAATCCCCTCTTTTGAGCTTTTCAACTAACTCAACAAACTGTGGGTCGTCTCGCTGTGCCTCGCCAATCCGTCCCAAAAGTGTAGGTCTGACCTCCAAGGATGCTAGCAAACCAGGTACAAAGTCAACGAAAGGTCTAAAGTCAAACATCAAAATGAATTCTAAGCTTCGCCGCTCAACAAACAACGGACTCAAGGACAGCGTTTTCCTACTTAGGGCATCTGCCACCACGTTACCCTTGCCAGGGGTATATGCTATTTCGAAATCGTAGGATGCTAAGAACTCCATCCACCTTTGCTGCCTTAAGTTCAAGTCCTTTTGAGAGAACAAGTATTTTAACGATTTGTGATCGGTGAATAATTCGAATTTCTCGCCAAGAAGATAATGACGCCAAGACTTAAGCGCTAAAACAATAGCGGCTAACTCTAAGTCATGCATAGGGTAATTTTTCTCATGCGCGCTCAACTGCCTTCCACCATAGGCTATTACCCTTCCCTCTTGCATTAGGATTGCGCCTAGTCCTGTCCCACAAGCATCGGTATAAACAGTAAACGGCTTACTCTCGTCTGGCAATACTAAGACTAGGGCTGTAGTCAAAGCTCTCTTCAAATGTTGGAACGCATCATCACAATCTACGTCCCAGGTGAAAACTAGGTTCTTCTTCATCAAACGTGTTAATGGAGTTGATATCTTTGCGAAGTCTTTGATAAACTTCCTATAGTAGCCAGCCAACCCCAAGAAACTTCTTAATTCGGCAGCATTTTTAGGGACCTTACAATCTTGGATGGCCACCACCTTCGCGGGATCCATAGCTATCCCTTCTTTGGAAACCACGTGCCCTAAGAACCGTACTCCCTTCCTCCAGAAGTGACACTTAGAAAATTTAGCTTTAAGGTTATGCGCTCGTAGGGTCTCCAACACTTCCCTAAGATGTAGGGCATGCTCTTCTACATCCTTAGAAAAGATCAAGATGTCATCTACAAAGACTACCACGAATTTATTAAGGTACTCCCTAAACACCCTACTCATCAGATATACAAAGTATGCGGGGGCGTTTGTCAAACCGAAGGGCATCACTAGCCATTCATAGAAACCGTCCGGAGTCCTAGAGGCAGTCTTGTCTATGCTATCCTCAGCCACTCTCAACTGATGGAAACCAGTGGCTAAGTCAAACTGCGAAAACACTGAGGCGCCAACTAACTGATCGAAGAGATCGTCAATCCTCGGCAGTGGGTGTCTGTTCTTCTTAGTAAGCTTATTAAGTTCTCTATAGTCCACACAAAGTCTAAGGGACCCATCCGCCTTCATGGCAAATACTACTGGAGCACCCCACTCCGATATACTTCGTCTTATGAACCCCTTCTCAAGCAACTCCTTCACTTGCTTATCGAGTTCCCTCCTTTCACGAAAAGCCATGTGCGTACTGGCAAAGATACTGGTTTTGCATTATCTACAAGATATATTTGAAAATCTATCTCCCGCTTCGGAGGCAAGCCCTTCAGCTCCTCAAACACAACCGAGTATTATCGGACCACTCTAACAGATCGTAGATTTTCCTCAGACGCGTCAAGTGATTCTAAATAACTTAGCATAACAGAATTTATGGGATTACAAAAGATTTCGAGAGTGTTGCCATGGCGAGTCACGAGCCTAACTACTCGCCTTTCACAATCAAGAACGGCCCCATTTCTGGATAACCAATCCATTCCTAAAATTAGCCAATAGCCCATGAAGCCCAACACATAAGCATTACATCTAAACTCAACGCTAAGTATAGATATTTTCAAATCCAAACACATCATGGACAAATAAGCTGAGCCCCCAGTTGGATTTGAAACAACTAAGGGATCCTCTACTAAACTGGTGTTTAAGTGCAGTGATTCAACTATTGATGTAGAGATAAACGAATGCGATGTGCCCGAATCGAATAAAGTACGGACAGGATGATCAAACAGAAAAACTAAGCTTTCAACAGAAATGGTTCTACCTCGTTCTTGCTACGGTGGGACCGCGAGAGCCTGAACTTTTCCCCTTGCCTGCCCTGTTGCCATAAGAGCCTGCACCTGTCCTCCCGAGGTAGACCCTGCAATCTACCCCTTCTTTGGGCAGTCCTTCACTAGATGTCCCGCTTCACCACAATGAAAATAGCCAGTCTTCTTTTTCTTTCAGCAATCCTTGCTGAGATGGCCTGGTGTCCCACAGTTAAAACATTTCTTCTTTCCCTTGCCATTATTGTCCTTACCACCCTTCTTGTTTTGCTGTTGAGGTTTCTTTTGATCCCCTTTCTTCTCGGGGGCCTTATTAGCATTAGCGCTTTTCTCCTCGAGCATGGGCGCCATTTCTACTAGCTTCTCAAAGGTGGCCCCCATAGGGATTTGGGTCATGGCCAACCCTTGCAACGGTTCATTCAAGCCATTAACCAACCTCAAAGCCTTCTTCTCCGGCGTGTTCACTAAGTCCAAGCCAAACCTTGCTAACTGATTAAATTTGTTGACATATTCTTTCACCGATGAGCTTCCTTGCTTCAATGTCAAGAACCTTTCCATATATAGATTTTCTTCCGCCCGTGAGAGAAACTTCGCCTCGAACCTACGTCTGAAATCCGCCCAAGAATCAACAGGACGCTCCCCTTTAGTTACCTCCCACCAAAACGAGGCCTCTCCCTTCATTAACCAAGCTGCTAAACGAACTTTCCTTCCTTCTTATACTTCAAAGATTTCTAGCAATTCTTCCACCTCCTTAAGCCAATCTCTAGCTTCCACAAACGCTTCTGACCCTTGAAAATGTTTTCCACACATAGCCTTAAATTCCTCGCACGTCTTTGCAAAAGTATCAGCGCGAGGAGGAGGAGGAGCGGGTGCAACTGGTGGTGGAGGAAGATAGGCTGGATCCGCAGCGGCCCTAGCCTTTAATAACCTCCTATACCATCCTGGTATCGTTACACCGTTCGGAAGGTTAGGATCTTCAGCCATGCTGAAACGAAAAAGGAAAGATTCAAAATGGAGAATTCGAAAGATAAAGATATATGGCTATTGGGGATTTGGTTTTTCATAAAAACTTTCCACTTTAAATAACTCATTAAGACATGTTTTTGAAAACACTTCTTCCAAAAATACTTTAGAAAAATAGTTTTTCTAAAAATTTTATCTGTTCTAGTAACCTTAAGCTCTGATACCACGTGTAACACCCCATGTCCATTAGTGTCACTCACAAAGGGAATGCATTAACTTCCATGGAAGTTTTAAGTGAATATAGAAAAGAAAATTTACAACAAGATAGATAATAAATAGTACTTGGAAATCTAAAACTTCATTTTATTGCAGCGGAAATTTAACATGTTTGTTACATCATAAAACCATAAATCAGAGTCAAGTACAATATCCGTCTTGATAAACAAAATACATAACCCCATTACATAAATAGCCATTAAAGAAGATAACAAGCTGGACTTTACTTCAGCGGTCCAAGCTTTCCCAAAGAGATAAAGCAATCCAATCAAACTCCACTTGAGCTGGGTCCACCTTGAGGACCTGGAGGGGAAAAAGGATAGAAATAGAGGGGGTCAGACATAAAGTCTGGCGAGTATGATAATTCTAACAATACTACTATCAAAATAACTAGACTAAGGCATAAGATGGAAAACAAGGAAATGTCTATGAACTGTTGGGTATGGAAGAGCAGATAAAGATAACGTTAAAGGCACACCTAACAACTAACGAATAATTACTACACTGCACCGCACATTACTACACTGCACCGCACCAGTCACCCTAAAGGTTGATACCGATTGCTTCACACAGAAACTATATAAATAGCCTTGCGTACCCCTAGCTGGCTACATAGGTGTCGTCTACCCCTATCTCCACTAGGTGTACCCCACTACCAACTTTCGATCGGCTCCCTACTCGTAGATACCCGTGTTGGCCTCACAGTGGGGTGTATCACTCCCCTAAAGTGGCAACCTGATACAACTTGAGAATGCACGACGTATACCTACACGATGCAACAACGTCTTGCCTACCAGCCCGGGTCCACACACGCGTATGAAACCCGTTGGACTTGCGTTGCCACTTCTACACCGTTTTGGCCTATTATAGTCAAGCCCAGCATGCGTGTCCCGTCCTCGACTTGGGTCGAGCCCACAAAGATACGTTTGGGATACTGGTTGAAATGGGCCCCCACAAGCTACCCACCTAAGCTTGTCCACTAGCACATGCCACTTAACCCTCTTAGTCATGTTCATTTACATGTGTGTTTGGTTAAGTCTTACTAATCGTATTTCACATGCCACTAAGGGCACCCAATAGACTCCTCATGCCACCCAAGGCACCTACTTAACCCCCATGTCCCACCTTACAGGTTTATTTGGTTAAGTATTTCATAATTCACTCATGCCATAACCTCATAAAGACCTCTCACATTAGACTGGCATTTATGGCTGCTGGATTTGCTGGGCGGGTCTGGGCAGTCTTACACCATAAAAGAGTCTAACCTCATGTCTTTACAAATGTTGTGCTTTAGTTTAGGCCTAGGACCTCTCGCATTGGGCTGACATTTGGGACGACTGGATTTGCCGGGCGGGTCCGGGCTGGTTTACATCACAAACGAGTCCAACCTCGTGTCCTAAGCATTGATTAACACTTATAATCTTTTACCCCAGTTTTAATAATTCCCTATTCAAATTATTAATTAACTCAACTTTTAATGATGTCCATATTTGACTCAATTATGGCCATCCGTTCATAATATGCAAAATCATATCAATTGCACCCCAACTTCTTAATATTAAATCCTTAATATTACCACTACCCCACGTTATACGTTCGCTTATTCAATGTAGAATATACGTTAGACTCGAATAGTCTAACTCATAGCACAAAATAAATTATCACAACATATAGACAATTAAAATGAATCTAATCATAATAGGGGTGAAATTTGTATAAACTGCACATGTTAAGGATCTAAAGGTGTCAACTTGTTAAATGTCACAATTTACATGATATGATCATAAACAAAATTCGTGTATAAACTTGCATATGGGGTTTTATGCAACATAATGATGGTGTGAACTAGCATCTAATACATAGAATTCACATAGGTCATAGCATAATTCTAGATGTCATAATTTTAGATCTGAATAGATGTCATGGCATATGTTCATAATCTTTACTAATCAATCTAACTTGCATAGGTACATGTGATTTATCATGTGAATCATCATAGCCCCAAACATATATATAACCAACATCATGATTTGATCAAGTATAAGCTAACTATAACATAAATAATAACATCATGACTTTGTAACATCGCAACTTAGCATAGAAACTTGCAACATATATATAATATCATCATAGCATGATTTACAACATATAGGATATCATCATCACATAACATAGGATTTACAACACACATGATAGCATAAGGTTTACAACTACATATATGACAATTCGCATCATTCACTTATAATCCATTCGTAACTTAATCTAATTAGTTTAATAATAATCTTGTTAAGATCATCATACTCACAATTAGAGAAGAAAGAGAGTCTTGATTTGCTTTAGAGTTGAGTAGAATTAGGGTTTTGATTAGCTTTCTTCCTTCTTAGTTGGCGGCGGCTAGACTGAATTCCATGGTGGCGTTATGACGGTGGCTATTCTATTTTTCATGTGATTTTAGAGTGAGAGACCACCTAGGTATTTATAGTGTTTAGGGTTTATTTAGACCGTTAGATCAACTCGGAACTAACCTGAACTGTTTAATTTGCCAACTCAGCCCTAAAGAAACATCAGCAGCTCAAGATTGGGCTTAGTCAAACCCTAGCCGACTGACCAGGTCGACACTATAGTGGACCTGGGGGGAGGTCGACACTATAGTCGACCTGGGGGGGGGGAGGTAGACACTAGTGTCGACTCCCCAATCGACTTGCCTAGGCAGGAATTTTTCCCGCCCAACCCTGTAACGACCCGGATTTCGAGCGACTTTGGTTATCGACGTAAGCACGACGTCGATAACCAAAACATCGAAAAATCCTGGTAATTAGTGAAAGAAATTAGAGGGTGAGAAAAGATAAGATAGAAACTTAGAATAGAAGAAGAAGAAGAACACAACATCAGAGTAACACGAATCTCACAGCGGAACGAATAAATATATTTCATAACATAACTTTGAAATACAAATCTGTACTTGCATATACATATCATTATCAAAGTACAGCACTTACAACACAGCGGAAATAACTATAGCTATATGATCCTGAAGCCTCCTGCTCCAGCTCTTCAATGTATCTGTAAAATCCCTACTACTTGACTGCCCATACAAATTTAGGCACCCAAGAGTTTAGGGAAAACAACAAAGTAAACTCCGGGTCAGTCATGGGACTGGTATGAGTAAAACAGTTTAAAAACAGTTGAACAAGTAAATGATATCTCATAAGACCACGCCGCATAACGGAACGGGTTTTTCCCTTATGAAAATCCAAAATATCCTTATATCAAAAACCTTTTGATATTATAATAATGTCTATCAACCACAGTATATATATAACCATCTAGCAGAAACGCTTTCATCTCACGTTCTACATATATAGTATACAATCAAAACCGCAAGCACGTATTGGGTAATGGATTTCCAACTATGACAAGGTATGGAATCACCTTTCGCTCGTGTACCTCTAGAGAGGAATACACTGGGTTCAACAAGAACATCTTGCAACCCGGCCACACATGACCGACCACTCATTTCGCTTGAGTGTATCGAATGTATATCACCAACAGTTGGGATCAGCAACCGTTTCCCGAATGGGACAGCATCAACAATAGATTTTTAGAAGTAAATGAAACTCTAGATCAGGTGATTATACACCCTACTTCGGTGCGACCGACTTAGCCATGCTGCCTGCCCGATTTCTGTCATTTACCGGATGATGAGGCTAGAAGCTACGCTTTATCATCATATCAGATTCACTTTGAATGCCACATCATCAAATCCATTAGATCACCGATTGACGTCCTCAACAATACGTTATGTGTTAGCTAAAAGAAGTTTCCTTCTCCGCTTCCACTCTTGGTACGGTTGGAGAAATCAATATACGTGATCGTCTGGACATACTCTGTCAGACATCCGTCCATACAAGTCATCCAGGAACAGGATGAACCGAAGGCACTATTCTGTAAATAGGATAGCCCTTGCATAACTCCGTCTTCAATTATCTTTGGCATATATGATTCGCAACGCTTATGCCAATACAGAGTGGTTCTTTGGATAATAATCCAACCGGTCTCTCCATATTAACAACGTTAAAATGGTCAAAACTTCGATAGTCTGTGATTTAACTATCGAATAAAAATAGGTGTGCAAACAATGATATTATTTCCAAATGGAAATTATATCGATCAAACATCATTCAACATTCATCTCCTTAGTTCATTTTTCATCTCCTGTTTCCCTATATTCAACATTTCTTATTTTCCAAATTGGGAAAATATACGTTATTAACAAATGGAAAACATTTCCATTTCTTGTTTTCTTTATTAGAAAACATTTCTGGTTTCTTCTTTGGAAAACATTTCCAAAGCTTCTTCATTGGACTTAGACAGATGTTTAAACAAACATTGCTATGCCAACCCAAACCATTTCCTTTACTGCCGAACCTTAACTATTCCTTAGTTAAAACGAAGTCAATCAAGTTGGGGTAGAACTACCTCTCAGACCTTAACTGAACAACATTTCTAACTTTGAAATTAGCAAAGTTCACTTTATTCCTTTTTCTAACTTCTTTACTTAACCCTCCTTCTAATAAATCTCTATTCGATTAACCCTTATCAATTAACTCTATTGGACTAACACTATTGGATTAATTCTATTTGACTAACACTATTGATTTACTCATTTCACTTAGCTCCTATCGAATAAACCATATTCGATAACTCTTTTTACTTTCTATTCGAATAACTATATTCGATTAACTTATTTGCTTTAACTCTAATCGATTAACTAACATCGATTATCTAACATCGATTACCTCCTTTTACTTTAACACCAATCGATTAAACTAACATCAATTAACTCTTTTTAACTTTATTCTCTAATCGATTAACTAACATCGATTAACTCCTTTCCTTTTACTCTAATCGACTAAACTAACATCGATTAACTCTTTTTAACTTTATTCTCTAATCGATTAACTAACATCGATTAACTCCTTTCCTTTTACTCTAATCGACTAAACTAACATCGATTAACTCTTTTTAACTTTATTCTCTAATCGATTAACTAACATCGATTAACTCCTTTTACTTTAACACTAATCGATTACACTAACATCGATTAGTTCCTTTTACTTAACTACGTTTTCCATTACAACTATTTCCTGTTTATAACGTTTACTTACCGTTACAAATATATCCTATTTATAACTTCTATTTACCGTTACCAATATATCCTATTTATAACTTCTATTTACCGTTACAAATATATCATATTTATAACTTCTATTTACCGTTACAAATATATCATATTTATAACTTCTAAATAAATATTCCTTTTACTTTCTATTTATTTTCTAAATAAATATCCCTTTTATAAAACCGTGTTCGTTTTATAAATAATTCCTTTTATAAAATCCTGTGATTTTATAAAATTTCTTTATTTCAATATACATTGAAATACTTCTTTTTACATCCCAGGGTCTTTTATGATATTTACAATATCGAATAACAATGATCAACATCATTCTAACACCCCTAATCCATAACAGATTATATAACACATCATATATCACAATATATGAAAACAGTTAAATAAATGTTGAGGAATCCAGTTGGATTCCTCCAACCTGTTTCCCTGCATCACAGATGTTAAATAATATAGATAACATCACTTTTCAGTTCTATATGATATATTCTGTTAAACAGAATCAATATAGAAATTAAATCAACTGACTAGCAGTTCAATCAAACAGTCAACATACAGTAAATCAGCCAATATCTAACTGTTCTAAAAATACAACATGAAATTATAAACTGTTCAAAGTTAGTGAGATTTACTCACATTTGCAATTCATCGTTAAAGAACGATAAACTGTTGCTTGATTTTGAATCAAACATTTTGTTTCGCCGTAAATCCAAACAAGCTCAGAATCATTTCCAACCAGTTCCACCGTCTAGTGTGCGTTCATACGATCCTGTCGGATCCTGGTTTGCTCAATTCTGATAACGCATGTATAATATATTAATATTACAAGTTATTGTGATATTTAAATTAACTTAAATTTAAACTTAGCTAATTAAATTCGGTGGGCCTTACCCCCTAATTCAAGTCGGCCCATCACGTTTAAAACCCAAGACTACCAGCTCTTCTCCTCACAATGGAATTCCTTACTTCGGACCCGACAGACCCAACAATGGCCATACCCGACCAATATTGCTCCTTCAAAATCTTCAGTGAACACGCACCATTTTAATCCTCATCTACTTCTCACTTTGCGTCAAACCATTTCCCTATTCTTCCATCATATTTTCTCCACAAATATGAACAGTACACCATCATACTGTCTTCGCACATTGAAAACAAACACCACCCAGCACCGATTTTCACGGAACAAGCTACAGCTCCCAGTATGATGCTTCGAATACAATCCTTCCAGAATAACTCCTCTTTACACGTGTCCTCCAAACCTAGACCGTGTTCAAACCGCTTCTACCCAAAATATAGGACTCCAGACCCTTCACTTCATTCACTTACGTAGAACAGAACTGTTCCCAGTCCAGAACCCCTTGTCATCCCCAAGACAACTCCTATGCCCAAAAATATATACCGCTGCATGACTGTCGGAAGCCATTTTCCCCCTATACGCATGCAGCACATACACGCCCACCCCATTTTCAACAGTTTGAACAGCACCCCCCATAGTCGCTGCACCCTACTAGTATCACCGTTCTTCACAAAGACTTGCCAAAAAAAAGGCTACCAGATTGGAGTATAAGTGAACAGGAGTACAATGATTTTTCACTCTACTATTTACAGTGGAGTACTGATTTTATTTTTTTGATTTATTTGGGATTTTCGAATTCACGTTTTGGCTGTTAGGATGAAAAGTGGCGGCTCGTTTATTTCATCGGAGAAAGCTGATAAGTGTTTAGGTTTAGAATATATATATACTTTGATCTTTTTGAAGACATGGACGTTGGGTCTCCACGTTTTTTTGAAGGGGGGAAAGAGATGTGGCTGTGGATGGAAGAATCGTGGCTTGTTTCGATCCAGGAAGAATGTGCGGCTGAAAACAAATGCGTCGTGGACCTCTATTTTACGTTATACTTGTGGTTAAAGTGATTATATAGGCTTAGATATTGTATATCCATTTTCGTAAATTCCATTCATATACAGCTGCTATAGACAGAGTTTATCATACCATTGTGACGACCAACGTACCACGATCCCAAAGATATGATAATACCGGTAGGTGGACTCATAATTTGAAACTTCAAAATGTTGATTTCAGGGTGCGAAATACTTCAAATAAAAAGTCGCATATTTAATTAATTAAAAATTTCCATAAAATTCTAAAAATTAAATTATCGCTACGCCTCAAAAGAACCACGTCTAAATTCAAACCCCATATCTAGTTATATTGAAAAACCCTTTTACAACGTAAATAAAGCGTCGCAAATTATAAAGGAATTCCACAGCGACTTTTCTGACATTTGATTTGGACGTAAATCAAAATCTACACGACGAAATCCTGATTTTCTCTTCCACTAGAAAGATATACTCTACCAGCTCCACACGTTTCTTGTTTCACAGAAATCCGGCTTAAAACGAATCCTGTACATTCAGTTGAAGTTCAAATCTCCAAATCGCGAACTGCCGCGCCATTACGGGCTCGATTATAATTATACTATAAACTATATGTTCAATTGTCGATGATTGAATATATTCATTGTTAAAATTTAATTCCAAGCTGAATTAAATATCACAGATGATCCGGTTCACACCATATCGTCATTTCAGCCAATTCTGATTATTCAGAATTAAATATTTTATTTAATTTATTATTTTATTTAAAATATTCATCAATATTTTATTCCACGACCTTTTAATTCTTTAAACCTACCATTTACACAATTAAATAAATTAATCATAATACCCCTGCCAATGCGGGTCATTACATTCTTCCCCACTAAAAAAAAATTTCGTCCTCGAAATTGCTAAAAGTTAGAGGACGACCCTATCGACTGGTTAGAACACATTTGTTCACTCCTTGACTTCAGTTTCAACTGAACCAATATAATTTCAATTAAATTTTTAATTAATTCTTACCAACGAAAATTTTCAAAAATCCTGAAAATTTTCTAACTCCTTATCTTTTTGAAAAAATTCGCCAGCACTTCCTTTGTACTGGTCAATACGTCAAACTCCAACTCGCCTCTTCGGGCCATCTCCAACCAAAAAGAAAATCAAACAGCCAAGCGGCTTGCCAATTCGGCCCATAAATCTTATATCCAATGGAAATATAAACTGGTGCCTTTTTGTCGGGCATATCAACTCTGTCACTTCCATATGCTATCAACTCAGCATATACAAGAGTTACCCCAATCAAATCCAATCTGCTTTTATCCACGACACAACCATTCACTTACATCCGAGCCAAATATCATTTTAACTCAAGTTTCGTTCTTGATCCCCAACTCTTAACTTGATTATCACCTTACACTTCACATTTGAATCTCACAATCAAATTTGCCTTGATATCATTCTAATTCAATCTCAGTTACCACATTACTGGCTTTACTTTAATTCGAATCTTCTTCCACAAATTTCTGTTAAATTTGTTTTTAATTCAAACAGTCTTTTCCTGGGAATTTTAAACAGTTCACTCTTTTCAAAAATCAAATTTTCCTTTTTGAAATTCAACTGAGCCCATAATCAATTTTCCATTAGTTAAATCACTTCTCTATTCCTTTATCAATATTTGTTAACCAAATATTTCAAAAACCATATTGGCCCTTTTATGTTAATTGGAAAACATTTCCGAATATCGCCTTCCTTTATTTTCTAAACTTTAGAAAATATATGCTATTTATAATTGGAAAATATTCCAATTACTTATCTCTCTTCCCGATCTCGTTTATTTCTATACTTAGGAAATATTCTTTATTCTATTTCCAAGCTTACACTTATTTGGGTTAAAACGGATGTTGTGTAAAACATCGTTACGACAACCCAAATACTATATTCAACAAACTCTTATTCAACATTGACCTTCGAGCCTGGAATCTTACTGTTTATCTGTTAATAATGAAATCAATCAAGTTGGGGTATAACTACCTCTCAGACCTTGACTGAATAACATTTATAACGTCAAAACAGATATGACTACTTACTCGAATAATCAATACCATACAACTACTTATTCACTTTTAAACACGTATACGCTTTCTCTTTCAATTCTTACGAGATTTTATTCTTAGTCTTCCTTTTTGATTTTACTATTCTATTTCTAAGTTTGTTTCCTTATCGACTTCTATATATATATATCGATACGTTGATTTCAAACTATCAGATTATCTTAAAAATATTCTAACTTTTTAAATTCCCGGAAAAATTTGCCATAACCTCCTTTGTACCGGGAGCATCGGGATAATCCCCAAACTGCCACACAGGCCTTCTCCAATTAAAAAGAAAAAGAAAAGCCAAGCGGCTAGCCGATACGGCGCATAAAATCTCATATATGAATTAAATACATACCTTTTCGTCGAGCAATCTATTTATATATCTTCGTACCTTTTCCATACCTACCTCATGTATGTTTATACATTCCTAATTCATTTCAACTTAATCCAATCATTTTAACTTAGTTTGTTAAGTGATTTTCAAATTACTGGTTAGCCCATTTCACCTTCATATTTGAGTATAACATATTCAAATATATTTTAACTTGTTTATCAACTAATTGAATTCCATTTCAATTTTATTTGAATTTCCTATATTCAAATTCCATTTCAATTCTCTTATTCAGATTCTATATTTGAATTTCGTTTCAATTTTCTTCGAATCTTCTATATTCAAATTTCAAATTCAATTCCATTTGAATCCTTTTCATTCAAATTTCATTTCACTTTCGATATTCAAACCCTATATTTGAAATCTCTTATATTTTCTATATCCAAACGCCATTTGAATTTCTATATTCAAATTATATATCCCTTCCATTGAATTTCATATATTCAAACTCCCTTTGAATTTCTATATTCAATTCTATGTTTGAACTTCCTTTATTCAAATTCCTTTAAATAAGTCTTGATTTCAATTCCTTTTTGAAATCGATATTTCTACCCTTGGAAGATAGATTTCCCTTTCAATTTCACACTTGTATTTTATTTCTGAATTATCCAATGATAATTCTCTTCACTTCAATTATAAACTTCATTTATAAAAGAACTATTTATAAACTTCGTTTATAAAGGAACTTTTCGTTTTATTTCTTTTTAAAACAAGTTAATATTCAAATCTATTTAAAATTCAAATTCTATATTTTAAATCCCATTTTGAAATTTAACACAACTTGTCTTTCCCAAAACACATTCAAAACAGTATCTCTGGTAGTAATTCGTCACTTACAACTCGAAAATGAATACTGATGATGCAGCTGTCATCATCAGAATCTATTTTCCAGCGATCGAAGTGAGTTCAATACTATAAAACCATTTCTAAACATTTCCACTTTGAAATCCATTTCAAAATATACTTCACACTGCTTGTAAAACAATTTAAAATCTCCCAGGATCTTTTATTTTCCTTATTTTTAATCCAAATCCATTTACAAACACTTATCCAATTCTCCAGAGTTTTAACTTCAATTCTGGTTTAAATTTCAGATTTAACTTATCTGAATTCACGTATTTCACTTATATGAATTCTGATTGGTTATTTACATAACCATTTACTTTATAATCTTACTCGATTATAATAAGAACCAATATATCCAATATATTCAAAATATACGTTGGGTAAACTAGTTCGTTTACCCTCTTTCAAAACATACCATGATGGTTCATCGTATTCAAGTGTTCACAAAATCCCTACCGATACAGTGGATCAAACTGATCGACCAGAATTCACAAACAACTCAACCAATGGATCTCCACAATATAAAACAAATTTTATATCAATAACAAATACGTCCACTCGTATATATACACTCAATCTCAGTCTAGGGTATTACTAACCCTATCTCTACCGAGTCACGCCACAGAGCCAAGTAATTCTTAACTTAAGCTCTGATACCAACTGTAACGACCCGGATTTCGAGCGACTTTGGTTATCGACGTAAGCACGATGTCGATAACCAAAACATCGAAAAATCCTGGTAATTAGTGAAAGAAATTAGAGGGTGAGAAAAGATAAGATAGAAACTTAGAATAGAAGAAGAAGAAGAACACAACATCAGAGTAACACGAATCTCACAGCGGAACGAATAAATATATTTCATAACATAACTTTGAAATACAAATCTGTACTTGCATATACATATCATTATCAAAGTACAGCACTTACAACACAGCGGAAATAACTATAGCTATATGATCCTGAAGCCTCCTGCTCCAGCTCTTCAATGTATCTGTAAAATCCCTACTACTTGACTGCCCATACAAATTTAGGCACCCAAGAGTTTAGGGAAAACAACAAAGTAAACTCAGGGTCAGTCATGGGACTGGTATGAGTAAAACAGTTTAAAAACAGTTGAACAAGTAAATGATATCTCATAAGACCACGCCGCATAACGGAACGGGTTTTTCCCTTATGAAAATCCAAAATATCCTTATATCAAAAACCTTTTGATATTATAATAATGTCTATCAACCACAGTATATATATAACCATCTAGCAGAAACGCTTTCATCTCACGTTCTACATATATAGTATACAATCAAAACCGCAAGCACGTATTGGGTAATGGATTTCCAACTATGACAAGGTATGGAATCACCTTTCGCTCGTGTACCTCTAGAGAGGAATACACTGGGTTCAACAAGAACATCTTGCAACCCGGCCACACATGACCGACCACTCATTTCGCTTGAGTGTATCGAATGTATATCACCAACAGTTGGGATCAGCAACCGTTTCCCGAATGGGACAGCATCAACAATAGATTTTTAGAAGTAAATGAAACTCTAGATCAGGTGATTATACACCCTACTTCGGTGCGACCGACTTAGCCATGCTGCCTGCCCGATTTCTGTCATTTACCGGATGATGAGGCTAGAAGCTACGCTTTATCATCATATCAGATTCACTTTGAATGCCACATCATCAAATCCATTAGATCACCGATTGACGTCCTCAACAATACGTTATGTGTTAGCTAAAAGAAGTTTCCTTCTCCGCTTCCACTCTTGGTACGGTTGGAGAAATCAATATACGTGATCGTCTGGACATACTCTGTCAGACATCCGTCCATACAAGTCATCCAGGAACAGGATGAACCGAAGGCACTATTCTGTAAATAGGATAGCCCTTGCATAACTCCGTCTTCAATTATCTTTGGCATATATGATTCGCAACGCTTATGCCAATACAGAGTGGTTCTTTGGATAATAATCCAACCGGTCTCTCCATATTAACAACGTTAAAATGGTCAAAACTTCGATAGTCTGTGATTTAACTATCGAATAAAAATAGGTGTGCAAACAATGATATTATTTCCTAATGGAAATTATATCGATCAAACATCATTCAACATTCATCTCCTTAGTTCATTTTTCATCTCCTGTTTCCCTATATTCAACATTTCTTATTTTCCAAATTGGGAAAATATACGTTATTAACAAATGGAAAACATTTCCATTTCTTGTTTTCTTTATTAGAAAACATTTCTGGTTTCTTCTTTGGAAAACATTTCCAAAGCTTCTTCATTGGACTTAGACAGATGTTTAAACAAACATTGCTATGCCAACCCAAACCATTTCCTTTACTGCCGAACCTTAACTATTCCTTAGTTAAAACGAAGTCAATCAAGTTGGGGTAGAACTACCTCTCAGACCTTAACTGAACAACATTTCTAACTTTGAAATTAGCAAAGTTCACTTTATTCCTTTTTCTAACTTCTTTACTTAACCCTCCTTCTAATAAATCTCTATTCGATTAACCCTTATCAATTAACTCTATTGGACTAACACTATTGGATTAATTCTATTTGACTAACACTATTGATTTACTCATTTCACTTAGCTCCTATCGAATAAACCATATTCGATAACTCTTTTTACTTTCTATTCGAATAACTATATTCGATTAACTTATTTGCTTTAACTCTAATCGATTAACTAACATCGATTATCTAACATCGATTACCTCCTTTTACTTTAACACCAATCGATTAAACTAACATCGATTAACTCTTTTTAACTTTATTCTCTAATCGATTAACTAACATCGATTAACTCCTTTCCTTTTACTCTAATCGACTAAACTAACATCGATTAACTCTTTTTAACTTTATTCTCTAATCGATTAACTAACATCGATTAACTCCTTTCCTTTTACTCTAATCGACTAAACTAACATCGATTAACTCTTTTTAACTTTATTCTCTAATCGATTAACTAACATCGATTAACTCCTTTTACTTTAACACTAATCGATTACACTAACATCGATTAGTTCCTTTTACTTAACTACGTTTTCCATTACAACTATTTCCTGTTTATAACGTTTACTTACCGTTACAAATATATCCTATTTATAACTTCTATTTACCGTTACCAATATATCCTATTTATAACTTCTATTTACCGTTACAAATATATCATATTTATAACTTCTATTTACCGTTACAAATATATCATATTTATAACTTCTAAATAAATATTCCTTTTACTTTCTATTTATTTTCTAAATAAATATCCCTTTTATAAAACCGTGTTCGTTTTATAAATAATTCCTTTTATAAAATCCTGTGATTTTATAAAATTTCTTTATTTCAATATACATTGAAATACTTCTTTTTACATCCCAGGGTCTTTTATGATATTTACAATATCGAATAACAATGATCAACATCATTCTAACACCCCTAATCCATAACAGATTATATAACACATCATATATCACAATATATGAAAACAGTAAAATAAATGTTGAGGAATCCAGTTGGATTCCTCCAACCTGTTTCCCTGCATCACAGATGTTAAATAATATAGATAACATCACTTTTCAGTTCTATATGATATATTCTGTTAAACAGAATCAATATAGAAATTAAATCAACTGACTAGCAGTTCAATCAAACAGTCAACATACAGTAAATCAGCCAATATCTAACAGTTCTAAAAATACAACATGAAATTATAAACTGTTCAAAGTTAGTGAGATTTACTCACATTTGCAATTCATCGTTAAAGAACGATAAACTGTTGCTTGATTTTGAATCAAACAGTTTGTTTCGCCGTAAATCCAAACAAGCTCAGAATCATTTCCAACCAGTTCCACCGTCTAGTGTGCGTTCATACGATCCTGTCGGATCCTGGTTTGCTCAATTCTGATAACGCATGTATAATATATTAATATTACAAGTTATTGTGATATTTAAATTAACTTAAATTTAAACTTAGCTAATTAAATTCGGTGGGCCTTACCCCCTAATTCAAGTCGGCCCATCACGTTTAAAACCCAAGACTACCAGCTCTTCTCCTCACAATGGAATTCCTTACTTCGGACCCGACAGACCCAACAATGGCCATACCCGACCAATATTGCTCCTTCAAAATCTTCAGTGAACACGCACCATTTTAATCCTCATCTACTTCTCACTTTGCGTCAAACCATTTCCCTATTCTTCCATCATATTTTCTCCACAAATATGAACAGTACACCATCATACTGTCTTCGCACATTGAAAACAAACACCACCCAGCACCGATTTTCACGGAACAAGCTACAACTCCCAGTATGATGCTTCGAATACAATCCTTCCAGAATAACTCCTCTTTACACGTGTCCTCCAAACCTAGACCGTGTTCAAACAGCTTCTACCCAAAATATAGGACTCCAGACCCTTCACTTCATTCACTTACGTAGAACAGAACTGTTCCCAGTCCAGAACCCCTTGTCATCCCCAAGACAACTCCTATGCCCAAAAATATATACCGCTGCATGACTGTCGGAAGCCATTTTCCCCCTATACGCATGCAACACATACACGCCCACCCCATTTTCAACAGTTTGAACAGCACCCCCCATAGTCGCTGCACCCTACTAGTATCACCGTTCTTCACAAAGACTTGCCAAAAAAAAGGCTACCAGATTGGAGTATAAGTGAACAGGAGTACAATGATTTTTCACTCTACTATTTACAGTGGAGTACTGATTTTATTTTTTTGATTTATTTGGGATTTTCGAATTCACGTTTTGGCTGTTAGGATGAAAAGTGGCGGCTCGTTTATTTCATCGGAGAAAGCTGATAAGTGTTTAGGTTTAGAATATATATATACTTTGATCTTTTTGAAGACATCGACGTTGGGTCTCCACGTTTTTTTGAAGGGGGGAAAGAGATGTGGCTGTGGATGGAAGAATCGTGGCTTGTTTCGATCCAGGAAGAATGTGCGGCTGAAAACAAATGCGTCGTGGACCTCTATTTTACGTTATACTTGTGGTTAAAGTGATTATATAGGCTTAGATATTGTATATCCATTTTCGTAAATTCCATTCATATACAGCTGCTATAGACAGAGTTTATCATACCATTGTGACGACCAACGTACCACGATCCCAAAGATATGATAATACCGGTAGGTGGACTCATAATTTGAAACTTCAAAATGTTGATTTCAGGGTGCGAAATACTTCAAATAAAAAGTCGCATATTTAATTAATTAAAAATTTCCATAAAATTCTAAAAATTAAATTATCGCTACGCCTCAAAAGAACCACGTCTAAATTCAAACCCCATATCTAGTTATATTGAAAAACCCTTTTACAACGTAAATAAAGCGTCGCAAATTATAAAGGAATTCCACAGCGACTTTTCTGACATTTGATTTGGACGTAAATCAAAATCTACACGACGAAATCCTGATTTTCTCTTCCACTAGAAAGATATACTCTACCAGCTCCACACGTTTCTTGTTTCACAGAAATCCGGCTTAAAACGAATCCTGTACATTCAGTTGAAGTTCAAATCTCCAAATCGCGAACTGCCGCGCCATTACGGGCTCGATTATAATTATACTATAAACTATATGTTCAATTGTCGATGATTGAATATATTCATTGTTAAAATTTAATTCCAAGCTGAATTAAATATCACAGATGATCCGGTTCACACCATATCGTCATTTCAGCCAATTCTGATTATTCAGAATTAAATATTTTATTTAATTTATTATTTTATTTAAAATATTCATCAATATTTTATTCCACGACCTTTTAATTCTTTAAACCTACCATTTACACAATTAAATAAATTAATCATAATACCCCTGCCAATGCGGGTCATTACAAACCCGCTTCTGCACTTTCAGTTTGAATTTTAAATTTCCTGCGAGCTATTTTGAATTTTCTGAAACTTCGGATGGCCATAACTTCTTCATACGAAGTCCAATTCACGCAAACTCGGACTATATTTCAACCAGAATTTAGAGACAACACAATGCGCAATCCGTTTCCCACAATTCTCACGTCTGGGATTAGTTATTCTTTAATTTGTGAATATTAATATTAATAGAATTACGGGGTATTACAGCTATTTAGAGAATTAGGGGTAGGATTAAAAAGAAGGGCTGTTTTGAAGTATTAAGAGTAGTTGGGGTAGTTTAAGCACAGATGGGGTAGATCGACAAATACGAAAGATGATAAATCATTTAGATTGGGTGCTGCAAAAACCAACCCTTCATAGTAGTTAGAAAATAAGGGTATTTTTTGGAATTAAGGGCTATTTAGAGAATTAGGGATAGGAACAAAAAGAAGGGCTATTTTGAAGTATTAAGAGAAGTAGGGATAGTTTAAGCATAGTAGGGGTAGATCGACAAATATGAAAGATGATAAATCATTTGGATTGGGTGCTGCAAAAACCAACTCTTCACAGTAGTTAAAAAAAAAGGGTAATTGTTGGAAGTAAGGGCTATTTAGAGAATTTGGCGTAGGATTAAAAATAAGGGATGTTTTGAAGTGTTAATAGAAGTATGGGTAATTTAAGCATAGTTGGGGTAGATTGACAAATATGAAAGATGATGAATTGTTTGGATTGGGTGCTGCAAAAACCAATTCTTCATAATAATTAAAAAATAGGTGTAATTGTTGGAAAGAAGCGATATTTTGAGAATTAGGGGTAGGATTAAAAAGAAGTGTTGTTTTGAAGTATTAAGGAAAGTAGGGGTAGTTTAAGCATAGTAGGGGTACATTTGAAGTATTAAGGAAAGTAGGGGTAGTTTAAGCATAGTAGGGGTAGATCGACAAATATGAAAGAAGATGAATCGTTTAGATTGTGTGATGCAAAAACCAACCCTTCACAGAAGTTAAAAAATAAGGGTAATTGTTGGAAGTAAGGGATATTTAGAGAATTAGAGGTAGGATTAAAAAGAAGGACCGTTTTGAAGTATTAAGAGGAGTAGGGTTTGTTTAAGCATAGCGTACGCATCATGTGGCGTACGTGGCGCATTTCTGGTTGTCAAGGATTGTTTTTTTACGTGGCCTTCTGTGATTGGATTTGTGATAAATTAACGGTAAGAAAGATTTATGCATGTATAAATAGATATTTATATATATGGGTAATTAATGTATACAGTAACGGGAGAATATGTAAACATAAATAGATTGAAATTAATTTGTAGATGTGTGTTAATATGGCATTGATTGGAAAATATGTAATTGACCTTAGTTTGTATATGTGTTTGTGCTAATTTGTCATTCATGTTAATGGATATTAATTTAAAAAAAAAAGATGTACATTTGGTACATTAACGTTAAAATAGAAGGATATTAATACATTTCCTGAGTCATTAGGGCTGATGTGGCTATTCTATCTTGGCTGGATGGTTTTGATTGCTTCTAGGTTAATCTGTCGACTGTTAATTAATCAAACTTCTGTAAAAACACCCCTAACCCACAAACTAAAATCACACTAATTCATACCGTGAGTCGTCATGCCGTCAATGGTGAACCTAGTGTAATCGCCACAAGATAGAAGCTTCACATCAAATCTAATCTAAAATTTAAAACAACAAGTAGCCTACATCAAAGGAGAGTAGTTCGGTTTCATAATACAGATCTCAGAAATCAAGATCTCCTTTTGTTTGTTAGTTGGTTATTACTCAAATTTAAACGTTATTCTTAAATGATATCATGACATGTTGTAACTTTAATATAGAAACGATGCTTATATATAAGATAAATAAAGTCTGATTCTTATTTATCTTAAATTACCATTGTGATAGATTATGCCTATAAGTTTGTGGTGATAAACATACCATATTGTATGATATTAATGATAAGTCTATTATGATTGGATGATGAACTTATTATGTCATATAATAGTTTGGTGGATTTTATATGTTACTTGCAAGTTAATGATCTAAGTCATATTTATATGTCTACATATTTTAGATCAACAATCACACATGTTTAGATCTATAACCTATTATGTTGCAATGTTTAGATCTATAACCTATTATGTTGCAAGTTAGATTTGTGGCCTTATATGTTCTAACATATGCAAGTTTGGTGATTTTATCATGTTATGTAACATGCAAGTTTTAAACTATCATGTCATATGCAAGTTTGGTGATTTTATCATGTTATGTAACATGCAAGTTTTAAACTATCATGTCATATGCAAGTTTGGTGATTTTATCATGTTATGTAACATGCAAGTGTTAAACTATTATTTCATATGAAAGTTTGGTGATTTTATCATGTTATGTAACATGCAAGTTTTAAATTATCATGTAACATGCAAGTTTTAGGCTAAATAATGTTCATGTTTGTCTAAATATTTAGACCCATATGCCTACATGTTTGGATCTACATTAATTAGATCCAATTCAATGCAAGTTCACCTTTACATGACAAGTTTAATTTGTGTAGTTCAATGTAAATTCATATGCTATGATTCATGTTAATCAGATCTAAATTTGCAAGTTCGTTATCCTATGCCAAATCTATATGTCACATATTTTTATGTTGTTAGAATATTTCATTTTCTTCGCTTTTCCCTTTTGTGTTTATAAGTTAGGTTAAAATATCGAGCCTAACATTCTTGTAATTTTGCGAACGTACAAACTGGGGATATCGTTGGGGTAAACATGAAATTATATGTAACTGGCATGTTTGGCACATGCCAATGATTAGTGACATTTAAATGGTATAATTTTTATATACCAAAAATTATGAACTTAAATCGGCCATGACAATAAATTGTTGACAATTTACATATAAACATGGAAGGATAAAAATGTAAATGTAGAAAAGACGAATATGCCTAACCTGAGGTTAGATTGAGTTACGGTATAAGATTGCCCAGAACCGCCCGGCAAATCCAGCAACCGTAACAATATATATCTAATGTGGGTGGTTAGTGCATTAAGCCCAAAAAGGACACGAGGTTAGACTGAGTTGTGGTGTAAAGCTGCCCGGAACCGACGGGCACATCCAGTGACCGCAACAATATCTGTCTAATGTGAGTGGTTGGTGCTTTAATGAATAAATTAAAGCTAAGACAAGAGTGGAATGGTAGGGTTAAGTAAATTTAGAACACTTAACTGCAATAACCTGTTAACTAGACAAGTGGGTGAGGTAAGTAAATTTAGAACACTTAACCGTAATAACATGTTAACAAGACAAGTGGTTGAGGTTAAGTAAATTTAGAACACTTAACCGTAATAACATGTTACCTAGGCAAGTGGGTAAGGTTAAGTAAATTTAGAACACTTAACCGTAATAACATGCTAACTAGGCAAGTGGGTGAGGTTAAGTAAATTTAGAATACTTAACTGTAATAACATGCTAACTAGGCAAGTGGATGAGGTTAAGTAAACTTAGAACACTTAACCGTAATAACATGTTAACTAGGCAAGTGGCTGAGGTTAAGTAAATTTAGAACACTTAACCGTAATAACATGTTAACTAGGCAAGTGGGTGATGTTAAGTAAAATTAGAACACTTAACCGTCATAACATGTTATTTAGACAAGTGGGTGAGGTTAAGTTAATAGGACACACTTAACCAATATATATACATATATAACATGAAGTGTGATAGGGTTAAGTAACAGAAGAGGAAAACTTAACCAAAATATATATAACATGATACATGATAGGGTTAAGTAACACAAGAGGAACACTTAACAAATACATATATATATAACATGATGTGTGGACAGGTTAAGTTAACTTGAATGAATGGATAACACTTAACCCAGAATATATATCAACTTGAATCGGTGGGAGGGTTAAGTACATATCGGGACTGGTGGGTAATATTGGTAATATATGCCCACAAACTTAACCATTAAAATGAACATGCTTGAATCAGTGGAACGGTTAAGTACATATCGGGTTGGTGGGTTATATTAGTAATATAGGCCTACAAACTTAAACATTAAAATAAAAATGCTTGAATCAGTGGAAAGGTTAAGTACATATCGCGTTGGTGGGTAATATTAGTACATATAGGCCCACAAACTAAACCATTAAATAAACATACTTGAATCAGCGGAAGGGTTAAGTACATATCGGGATCGGCGGGTAATATTAGTACATATTGGCACACAAATTTAACCATTAAATAGACATGCTTGAATCGGTGGGAGGGTTAAGTACATCACATGTTGGTGTGTAATATTGTATATATAGGCCCACAAACTTAACCAGTAGGAAACCCTAGTAACGGGGAACAATTTCAGCAGTAACCCACATAGATGTATAACAATAACATGAGCTAGGCAGTGTGGGGCACGATTACTGGCCTGATTATAAGCGGTCGACATAGCGGCTGGGGTTACGTCAGTGTAGGTTCCGGCGGATTACAGGCACGCACGTACTCCGGAGTGGGAAAAGTAGGCACTGGGTACCAGTAGTTTTACACTGTTCATTCTTGAATCATGTCGGGGTCGCTATCATAGGGATTGATACACCTTACGGTGGGACCAGCACAGGGTAGCTACACGCAAGAGAGGGATGATTGACACAGACACATGGCAAGTTAACATAGGTTGGGAGCCGATCGATTGGGTAGTAAGTGTACGTCTAACATATTCATGGCAATTGGGTTGATTGAGGTGGAATCCTCAAATATAGATGTACACCTGAAGGCTACCACAACTGCGGGGATTGGGATCGCATTCTCATTTTATACAGATTACTAGTTGAGACACTAGTTAGGTGGTGCAGAGATTATAGTAATGGGTGTGATCACATGTTCGACCTATATTTTCTTATATTAGGGTATTGTTCTATGTTCTGTTACTCTTGACATGATCCCTTTTCCTTGTTTAAATGCTAGTAAACACTGAACTTACCAGACTTATTGTCTAGCCCGTTTTCTCTCGTCTTCTATTCTTCCATCCCCCCTATGTAGTCAGTGAAGGAATAGCTTAGATTAGTTTGGACCGTTACTCTTTCCAAGCTTGAAGACTTTTTGACATGTTGCCTTGGACTCTCTCTTCTACTGTTATGGCTGGCTCATGCTTTATTCGGGGAAATCATTTTATGCTTCTTTATTTTTGTTAAACAAGACGGATACTTTGGTATTGTAAAATGATCTTTGTACAAGCTGTTTATCAATGAAATAAAGTTTTATTTATTTTTCGCTGCTTTAATTGTCTATCTTGTAATTTATCGGCATCCTTTACCTATAACACTCCAGCAAAGTTAAGGCATACCCTCTGTGAGTGGCCTTAACGGAGGTGGGGTGTTTCATTGGTCAAAGGAGGGTTGACCGGGGAGGGAATTCGATCTACTATTATTTAGAATATGATGCACCATTTTATATTTCTAATTCATCCCCATGAACGAGTTTCCAAAAGTCATATTGTGCTATCTTCAATTTTCAAACGGATGTTGCACCTCAAGACTTTGATGTTGCACCGAACAAACGTGGGTTGTTCCGCTAGCCATAACTTCGTATCCATTTTGAGTTACTAGAACAATAACCACTCAGAACGATGCTCTCCCATAGATCTATAGGTCAAATAGGTTCCACACATCTCGTCTTTGTTCAGTAACCAAGAAATTCCATCTTAATGACTTTTGGGAACCGCAAAAGCTTTTTTAGCTCAATTTTTCACATGCCATTTTGTTGGTTAAAGGGGTGTGTACCATTTTATGAATTCGATTTACAATTTTTTTGAATATGACGCACCATGTTATATATCTAATTCGTCCCCATACACGAGTTTTAAAAAGTCATACAGTGTAATCTTGGATTTCAAACTGTTGTTGCACCTCAAGACTACAATTTTGCACCCAACAGACGTGGGTTGTTCCACCAACCATAACTTTGTATCCATTTTGAGATACTAGTACCATAACTGTAACAACCTGCAATTTTTTATGTAATTAAATATATTTATATGCATGGATATATAAATAATGGTGATGCGCGGTTTAGATTAATACATACATTGAAGAGAAGGGAAATTAATACGATAACAATGCATGTAACAGAAAAGATAATAAAATAAAGATAGTTAATTTAAATAGCAGGATTAAGTAAAACGGACATCAGCATTACGTGCACCTCAGATTTCTGGTTTAGAAGGACGCCAAGTTTGCATAAAACGGAAAATGTATGAAGAAGTAATGAGCTTTAGAAGTTTTTATACATATAAGGCTCATATATATATATATACACAAAATATCCCCATAATTCTAAAATATTAAAAAAACAGTCAAAAGCAGGTGAGCGAGAAAAATCCCGCTCAAAGGGCGTCGACCCCCTAAGGGTTGTCGACATAAGTGTCGACCTCGCTATAGGGTGTGGACATAGGTGTCGACCCCCTATAGGGGGGAAGACACAGTTGTCGACCCCCTTAACGGAGGTAGACCCCCTCGGCCAGATTTGTGTTGAATTCATTTTTGTGAGCCTGGAAAGTTTTGATGACTTAATTCATGAATCCTAAGCCATATATTGGACGCTAATCTCATTGTTTTTCTCACCTAAATTAATGGTGATGCCATTATGCTGCTCCAACCTAAAATAATTCAAATTCTTCTACTTCCCCAAGCAATTCTTAGATCTAATCCCTTCTCTTCCCCTCCAAAACTATTCTAAAAATAAATCGATAGATCTTGGATTCCTTTATTTTGAAATAAAAGAAATGAATTCAGATGCCTAGGTCTATGCTGCGCAAAAAGGGAGAAAACCATGGATCGGATCTAGAAGTGGGAAAGCATACAAGTGAGTGGATTTAAAATACATTTTTTGGTATAATAGTAGATCTATCGTTCGCCATTCCCTATTTACACACATAATAAATATATTGAAGAGCTAATCCGATAAAGTGAGTTTGTTGTACTTATATATTAAAATACCTCAGAAGTAATTGGATCTAAGATTTGGATTAGAATCATATCAGTTCACCTTAGTTTATAGATCAGATCTAGAATTCACCTATGCCTAATATTATCATCGTATATTTGACTTGTTATTATGAAGGTTGTTTTATGCCTATGCTTGTTTTCCTCCTTTCTTTCATCCCTTTTTATTTGTATAGCTAGGCTATCTTCGAGCCTACATCTACTGCAGATTTATACGATTGAACAATATTGGGAATAAAAGGGAAAAGGTTGATTTGGGTATAACATAGGATTGGGAGGTTTGGGGCATAACTTATAATGGGGTCAGGGGCATAATTATGCTGGGAATTATGAATACAACTATGGTGGGATTTATGAATACAAATCAAATTGGAATTATGATATGAAATAGGGATTTAAGTTGAATTGGGATTATAGGCATAATCTATTGATAGAATTATAAGCATAAACGTGAATAGGGGTTTATGGGTAATTTATATATATTATAATCCAAGATTTGAATTATGGGTATAAGTTATAATAAGAACTTATATGCGTAAGACAAGAGGTTAGATTCGGATTGCATTATAAGTCTGCTCAGAACCGCCCGACATATCCAGCAACCACAAACGGTAATCTAATGTGAGAGGTTGAAGGCAAAAATTAGATGCGTAATAGTGCCAAGACACGAGGTTAGATTTGGATTGCAGTAGAAATTAGATGCGTAATAAGCAGGAGAAACTTTGTAACCTGAAGAAGAAGTCAAGCGAAAATGGGAACAATCAAGTTAACGGGAAATCTGTCGAGGTGGAGCAAGCGCGTAATTGATGATGAGACATAGGATCTAATGACGCATTAAACTGAGGCGCTTGGGATATACCGTATGTTAGAGGATGAATAACCAAATGGGGTAGATTATCGTGGTGTCGTAAGGCACGAGGGGAGCGCACATTCATTTGATTAGTTAGTTAGATCCAACGGACTGGAAGGAGAAGCACGCAGCTTCCTAAGACGTTAAAGGTGCTCCTGATAGTTCTCTGTGGTGGTTTATCTTTGGGCTAGGATTACATAGGCTGGGTCGATGCGTTACTATTGGATGGGTGGGCCTTGACTGGAAGGGTAGTTTGGTAGTCAGAATGCTATGACGAGGTGACACTAAGGGTGATTCAGCGGCTACCTCAACGGAGGCAGAGGGTCAGGACCAACAAGGATAGCAGGTCGTGGAATACCTGTCATCGACAGCCAGTCGGATGAGGAAAGACTAGAGCTAGACAAAAGATACCATTAACCATTCACTATCATGGGACTGTGGTTGAGCAGAGACACCACATGGATGTTTAGATTGTTTTCTTAGGGGCTTATCGCTTAGCTCTTGTAGTCTTTACTAATTGAGTTAGGGGTTGAGGTGGGGCCATATCCACCATAGAAAACAGACACTAGGGATATTTGTGTGATAGGCTCTTAAAGGCGGGCCTACACAGATACGAAGAAAGCTCCCGATTGAGTTCCGTGTTTCTTGTGTAGCCCTGCCACGGTACTCTTGCACGCACACACGATAGGTGTGCGGTTTAGGCATCGAATACTTTGATGAAACATACATAGGAAAGTCTAGATACGTGCATGTCTGCTCTAGGTGGTGTATCGTAGGCTCTAGGGCATTACTCGATGGAAGAATCTAACTCGATAGAAAAATTCGAGGATATCAGTCGGTACGCTTACGTAGTACAACAATAGTGGTTCTATCTGGATGTACAATTGTTATATATATATACATATATATATCTAGATATATAGATATATATAATATATATATATATACACGCTACTATGGCATAGGTAGAGGGACTACTCATATTAATGTGGTGTTACGGGGGAGACCATGCGAGTGGGGAACCATGGGGCGTACCTTAGTTTGGGGTTAGCTACATGTACACTATATTAGGTTAATCTACTAGGGAGTAGATGGGTGCGACGAGCGTGTAAGCGTGGAGCGTTGTTGACGCCAATAGCCTAATAAATAAGAAAATGTAACTGAACGGTATATGTAGAATTATCCAGATTTAAATTCATTCACACAGAACTTATGTTTTGACCCCCTCTTCATAACACAATTGCCGGTTAGGCTTGAGACAGAGATGTTATAGCTTTGTATACTGGCTAGGCAGTATTATTATTAAGGTAAAGCTATGTTTTTATTATATTACATTTTATTCCTTCCGCTGTGAGATATTTCTAGAACTCTGACATGTTTTATGTCTCTGTCTTTTCTGCAGGATACCAGAGCAAACCAACTCGGGTTTCGATGGATTGGGTTTTTGAAAAAAAAATCGGTCCATCAGAATTTGGGTTGTTACATCTGGTATCAAAGCTGTTCCTAGGGAGATAATGAGAGAGCGTATTTGTATGTTCAAATATATATATATATATATATATATATATATATATATATATATATATATATATTTAAATCTAGATCCATAAGGAACCCACTAGATAGAAGGGTTAAAATATGGAAATAGTTGAGATATCTGCTTTGTACACTAAAGAAATGAACATAGAAATTTTGACACCCTTAGGTGGTTTGATAGAAAGTGTACAATATGTTTGGTATTAGAGAAAGATGTATCCCATATGATAGAAACTAAAATGTTTAGTATTTCACATTAGTGGGTTTAGAAGTAAAACCTTATAAATGGGTTAAAATGTGGAAAATGGATTAGGGATATATATAGTTGGGAGAATTGACTTCGTGAGAGTGTCTAGGAAAGCCTAGTTGAGTTGGAGACCCACTTTGAGTCTAACCCAATGATTAAATTTTAAGAACTTGAAATTATAAAAGTTTTGGCAAAAGAGTTTGTGGTGTTTTCAAGTTTTAGTCTTAAAAGTATTTTTGATGTTTGAAAAAAATGCATGTTGGGATTTAAAGAAAAGTGGGGTATATATTTTGTAGAACAATTATTACTTGTTTTAAAAAGAATTCTCTCATGAAAAAGTTGCATTTTGAAAAGGAAGTTTTTAAATCTCTATTCTTTTAATAGTAAATTTTGATTATTGATTTATAAAGAAACTTTGTTGGGTGTAAAAAATAAGTTGTAGATAGTAAGAATAGAGTATATGTTTTGCACCTTGTAGCGAATAATTGAATTATTATTGTAGGTAGGAACAATGTAAACCCAATTAAGAGGTAGTTGTCCTTTTCTACTCCAGTTTTTGAGATTTGAAAAAAATGTATTGCATTTTTATTATGACATGTTTTCACGGTTTGGCAAAAGCAAGTTTTGGTAAAGAAAATAAATTTTTACCACTTTTAATTTTTGGAAGAAAAATTGAATGGAAAAAAAAACAAGAAAATTATAGCATATGAAGTAAATAGCAAGGGTTATCTTGGAGTAGTAGAAAATTTCCGTAGAATGTGTAAGCGAAGTGAAACCTAGAGTTGTTGCTCGAGAAAAAGAAAAGTATAGGCTAGTAATGAACAAGGACTGGTAGTGACTACTAGGTGATGAAGGGCAAGTAAGGGTATAGATCCTGTTGGACGGACTTGTAATTGTTAGGTGTAACATAGTCCTAAGATTCTTAGCCCTTTATAGTAGCTGTGTAGAAAATTGGAAAGGCTTATTTGAAAAATAATGGACTTAAGTAAATGGAACTCAGTCCAATAAGCTAAGTAAGAGAATAGGCTAACTAAAAAAATAAAAATAAAAATAAGCAGTAAATTTAGTAATGCAACAAACATAACGGGAAAAGAAAATGAAATACTTCCAAGATAAGTTGAAAAAGCAAAGAAGGTTTTCTTATGTAGTTGTACTTGGATAGGAAAATAGGAAATCTTTATAGAATAGTTATATAAAGATTCAAGTACAATTAGAAAAAGGTACATAAATGAAAAATGGAAGATGTGAATTTTTCCGTTTCATACCTTTTTATAACATAAGAAATCGAATTTAGATAATTAGATTTTTTTGAATTTCGAATTAATTGATGGTCGGTAGGGCTTTGGATGCAACAATTGGATGAACTATGCTCTTATTCTATAAGAGTGTGGGAAAACTTGGATGAAAAGTGTTTTGAATTTCAAAAATATTGCATTCATATAGAACTGCAAGTATATTTTGGATGTGAGCATCATGTTTTAAAAGAGTATTTAAAAGTTTCAATACATAAATGCGGTACCAAATTAGGCACACATGCTTTACCATGATGTAGTTCACTTTGTACATGCACACAATGTTTGTAAAAAAAGATTGGATGCACACATGATGGTTGGATATTATGCGAGGGGTTATCTATTTTACCCCTATTGAATTTTGGGGATGAAATTCTTTAAGGTTGGAAGAATGTAACACCCCGCATAGGAGTAGGATAAAAAAGAAGGATTGTTTAGAATTATTAAGAGAAATATGGGTAGTTTAAGCATAGTAGGGGTAGATCGACGAATATGAAATATGATGACTTGTTTGGATTGGGTGCTGCAAAAATCAATAATTCACAATAGTAAAAAAAATAGGGTTAATTGTTGGAAGGAAGGGTTATTTATAGAATTAGAGGTAGGATTAAAAAGAAGGGGTGTTTTGAAGTATTAAGAGAAGTATGGGTAGTTTAAGCATAGTGGAGGTAGATCGACAAATATGAAAGACGATGAATCATTTGAATTGGGTGGTTCAAAAACCAGCCCTTCACAGTAGTCAAAAACAAGGGTAATTGTGGGAACTAAGGGCTATTTAGATAATTAGGGATATGATTAAAAACAAGGGCTATTTTGAAGTATTCAGAGAAGTAGCGGTATTTTAAGCGTAGTAGAGGTAGATCGACGAATATGAAAGTTGATGAATCGTTTAGATTGGGTGATCCAAAAACTAACCCTTCACAGAAGTTTTAATATAGGGGTGATTGTTGGAAGTAAGGGATATTTAGAGAATTAGGGGTAGGATTAAAAAGAAGGGTTGTTTTGAAGTATAAAGAGAAGTAGGTGTAGTTTAAGCATAGTAGGGGTAGATCGACGAATATGAAAGATGATGAATTGTTTTGATTAGGTGCTGCAAAAACCAATCCTTCACAATAGTAAAAAATAGTGGTAATCGTTGGAAGGTAGGAGTATTTAGAGAATTAGGTTAAGATTAAAAAGAAGGGCTATTTTAAAGTATTAAGAGAAGTAGGAGTAGTTTAAGCATAGAAGGGGTGGATCGACAAATATGAAAGATGATGAATCATTTGGATTGGGTGCTGCAAAAACCAACCCTTCATAGAAGTTAAAAAATAGGGGTAGTTATTGGTAGTAAGGGGCTATTTTGAGAATTAGGGATCGGATTAAAAGGAAGGGCTATTTTGAAGTATTAGGAGAAGTATGGGTAGTTTAAGCATAATAGGGGTAGATCGACAAATTTGAAAGATGATGAATCGTTTAGATTGGATAATGCAAGAACCAACACTTTATAGAAGTTAAAAAATAGGGGTAATTGTTGGAAGTAAGGGCTATTAAGAGAACTAGGTGTAGGATTATAAAGAAGGGCTGTTTTGAAGTATTAAGATAAGTAGGGTTAGTTTTAGCATAGCAGGGGTAGATCGACAAATATGAAATATGATGAATCGTTAGGATTGGGTGATGCAAAAACAAATCCTTCGCAGTAGTTAAAAAATAGGGGTAATTTTTGAAAACAAGGGATATTTAGAGAATTAGGGGTAGGATTATAAAGAAGGGCCGTTTTGAATTATTAAGAGAAGTAGGGGTAGTTTAAGCATAGTAGGGTTAGATCGACAAATATGAATGATGATGAATCATTTGGATTGGGTGCTCCAGAACCAACCCTTCACAGAAGTTAAAATATAGGGTAATTGTTGGAAGTAATGGCTATTTAGAGAATTAGTGGTAAGACTGAAAAGAAGGTTGTTTTGAAGTATAAAAAGAATTAGGGGTAGTGTAAGCATTGTAGGGGTAGATCGAGGAATATGAAAGATGATGAATTGTTTGGATTGGGTGCTGTAAAAACCAATCCTTCACAATAGTAAAAAAATAGGTGTAATTTTTGGAAGGAAGGGCTATTTACAGAATTAGGGGTAGGATTGAAAAGAAGGGTTGTTTGGAAGTATTAAGAGAAGTAGGGGTAGTTTAAGCATAGTAGGGGTTGATCGACAAATATGAAAGATGATGAATCATTTGGATTGGGTGCGGCAAAAACCAACTCTTCATAGTAGTTTAGAAATAAGGGTAATTGTTGTAAGTAAGGGCTATTTTGGGAATTAGTGGTAGGATTTAAAAGAAGGACAGTTTTATAGTATAAAGAGAAGTAGGGGTAGTTTAAGCATAGTAGGGGTAGATCGACAAATTTGAAAGATGATGAATCATTTGGATCGGTTGCAACAAAAATCAACCCTTCACAGAATTTTAAAAATTGGGGTAATTGTTGGAAGTAAGGTGTAACACCCCACCTCCTCTAGGGTCACTCACAAAGAGAATGCACTGGTTTTGGAGGAGCATTATCGAGGTAAACAAACGCAGAAATATTACAGGGTAGAACATTGATAAAACAACGGAAGAATCAAAAGACAAATTTCATTACTTTCAAAAAGAGTCAAAACCTTTTACATCAAATAGCCAAGGTCATTATTTTCCATTACGACAAATTCTATCTTGCATAAATAAAGAAGCATAAATTTAAAACATCAAAATTAGCTTAATTCGCCAAAGGTAGCAGAAATGCAGCCACAACATAGCTCAAGATCAACCCGTACATGAGTTGAATCGAAAGCAAGCGAAATCCAAGCTAAGTGCCGGAGTTTCCTCCCTTAGAACCTGGGGGGGAGGGGAAACGAAAGAAAAGGAGGCGAAAGAAAACGGGTCAGTCATAAAGACTGGTAAGTCCAAGTGACTTTCAGCATAAAACAGGTAAAGGTAATATGACATATATAAACTGAAAGTAAACATATGGATGCTATCAAGATTGACAAGATAGACTAAGATAGCATGATAATTCAAGTGTAATCAAGTATAGCATCACATATTCAAGGTTCGTTGCATCAACTGTACTAGAATCCCAAACCCATGTCTTATATTAATCATGAAATCATCCCTTGGCCCAATATCATGAAATGACCTATTTCTAGTCCAACGAAACGATCCACTAGTCGATCGGCTCCCTTGTTCTAGCTCGTCCTATGTAGCTGTGTCGTACGGCGTTATCACGAATGTAGTCACCTGTGCTAGGTCCACCATAGGGTGTATCAAGCCCTATGGTGCCAACCACCGACACGAATCAAGCATGCACAGATAAACCTACGGATGCCGAATGCCTGCTTTTTCAACTCCGGACCACGTGCACGACCATAGCCCGCCTGAACCTACACTGGTGCACCAACACAGCCGTCGTTCTGGTTGCTTACAATCAGCCCAGTAATCGTGCCCCACCCCGCCTAGTTCCAGGGTCCCATGATACATCTAGTGGGTTACTGCTGAAACGGACCGCGTAACTAGGGTTTCCATCCAATAGGTTAAGGGTTGACATTTAAATCCGTGACTTAACTCTTATTAGTCTAGCACGCAAGTTGGTTAAGTGTTGTCATTCAAGTTTGTGACTTAACCCGCCTATGTGTCATGTCAAATTTGACTTAGTGTCGTCGTTCAAGTTCATGTATCAAGTTGGTTAAGTATTGTCTTTCATGTTCATGACTTAACCCTATCATGTGGCATTAATTCATTAATGCACCCAACCTCTCACATCGGACCTGTTGTTGTGTTCATTGGATATGCCGGGCGGTTCCAGGCAGATTTACACCACAACTCAGTCTGACCTCAGGTTTTAAGCGCGATATGACCAACTACCAACATTGGATCCTGTTATTTACAGTAATTGGATTTGCCGGGCGGTTCCGGGCAGAATTACACTGCAAACTCTACCCAACCTTGAGTTGGCCGTTTTCATGTTCATTCTAGTGTCATGTCCATGTTCAAGATTCATGTCATGTTCGTGTCAAGTTTTCAAGGTAAGTTTCATGCCAAGTTCCTATAATAACCAATTTTTCCCAACGTTACCCTATCTAAATATTAGGCTAACAATCTTGGTCTAATTTTCCGTCCGCATTATTTTTGACATATAATATTACGCTAAAAAATTTGCCTAATTTAACTTACACAAAATTCGCATAAAGAAATTCATCATGACATTGGTTTAAACTTAGCATTGGCAGCATTGTCAATATGAACACCATAGATGTGTACTTGCACAAAAATTAACATGAATATCATAGGTGTGAACTTGCAACGCAGACTAAATCAACATACATATATGTGAGTTTGCAACATTAAATCAACTTACATATATGTGAACTTACAAATCAATCACGAACATATGAATAAGTGTGAACTTGAAATATGACTTAGGTTTAACATATATACATAAAAATGTAGATCTAACATTTGGTCACATATGTGATATGATTTTACAACCTAAAACTTGCATAACATGATAGACAACACAACTTGTCATAACAGGTTATACTTCAAGTTCATATACATATGAATCGACTTATTCATTAGAACCACAGGCGTAGATCATAATAAACATTGTTCTATTATTAATTTATTTCCAAGGCACGACATAACTGAATAAATTGACTAAACATCGCAGGCATATAGATCTGATAACATTATGAACATGAAATGGTTTGAATAATAATCTAGGTTCAAGAACATGGATAGATCTAACTTAAATAGAAAAATCCCCAAAATCAAGATCCAAGGATAAATAAAGAAAATAGGTCTGAATAGAAAATCAAGCTTAGCTCCAATTTCATAGTCATAATCCAAGGCAATAACCTCATGGTCTTGAATCATAGGTGATTAGCCATAATTGTCCTTGTCATAGTCGTAGGCAACAGTCTTATGTTCACAGTCATAGGCGTAGACATAGTCTTATATTCATAGTCATAGGCATAGGCATAGTCTTATGTTCATAGTCATAGGCAATGTCATTAACAATAGTTTCAACGTCATAGGTAATATTCCCAAAAGTCAAGTTCCAAGATGAACAAGAATTGATATGAATCATACATAGATTAATTCCAATTTATAACATGCCCATATTAAGTTTATAATTTTTATCTAAAAGAAAGTGGAACTTATAGATCATGGTCTAAGAAAGATGTAGAAGTCAAGTCTAGAAATTTGTCGCTGACTTGTTGAATCATTGAATCTTGCTTTGATTGTAGAAGCAAATCCCCAATTCCTAGGCGTAGTCTTCAAGAAATAATCTTCACGTTTTAACTTAATTTAATTTATCTTAATTTAATTTAGAGGAAGAAGAAGAAGTCATGATCATCAAGAGTTTGAGCAGCATATAGTTAGAGAAGAATGGTGTAAAGAGAATGAGGCTAAGAGGCTGTTTATATAGGATTAGGCAGACGAATCTGGACAGAAAACGAGGTCAGATAGATCAGGATGTATCTGGTTCAAAAAGTGGGTTCGGGAAGCAGGCCAACCCCAGGTCGACCCTATAGTCGACCTGATCTGGCCAGGTCGACACCTAGGTCGACCCTATGGTCGACGTGATCTGGTCAGGTCGACCCCCAGGTCGACCTTGGATCTGGGCGGGAATTTTCCTGCCCAGTCCGCTTCTGTGTCTTGAATTCGAATTTGAATTTGAATTTCTGAGCTGTTTTCGATTCTGAAAATTTCTGAAACTTCGGAGGGTCATATCTCCCTCATACGGACTCCGATTTTCGAAAAATCAGAATCATTTTCATGTAGAATTTCGAGATGAACGCAATGGAGCAACCCGTTTCCATTGGTTCTTATTTTAAAATTTAATTCTTCCTTGATTTATGGTTTTAACATGTTACTAAAATTCGGGTTGTTACACTCTTCTCTCCTTAAAGGATTTCGTCCCCGAAATCTTCAAGTTAAGAAGAATGTGTCCTACCATCCAATCAACCATCTACTCAACCATCATCCATAAGTAACCATTGTCCTTAAAAGATTTCTAATGCTATATGAACATATGCAGAAAGTGTGTGTATATGTTCCTTAACTAATGCAAATGATTAGGCATGATTGATCTTCTTAATGCAAATATGTTTAGTGCCAAGAATCCAACATGTACGCAAATAGTCCTAGTCACATAAACACTATATGTGTGCACAAACTTCCATCCATATGCAACATTCACATGATAACACAATCAATTTCATCCATAAACAAGTATAAACACTCATGTATATGCAATATGAAAATGTGTATGAGCCGATCTAGTGCCTAATGTGTGTTATGCAACCACGAGCAACCACTTGCGACCACTTGCAACCATTTGCAAACCTCAACCATAACATGTTTCAATCACATGTATACATCCAAAAGGGTTCTACCTAAGGTTCTCAAGATAGGATTGAGAAGATAAGCAAGGTAAAACAAAGCATCTAGGAGATGAAGTTAAAGATGTACCCCCAAAAGGTCCTGCCTGCGGGGCTTGCCCTTGCTTCTTAGGGCAGTTCTTGCTGATATGTCCAGTTTGACCACACTGGAAGCATGCTCCCATATTCATCTTCTTCTTTCTACAATCCTGGGCTATATGCCCCTCAATACCACAGAAGTGGCATTTTCTTTTCTCACGTGTCTTGTTATCATTCATGTTGTTGTTGTTTTTGCCTCCTTTCTCAGAGTCTACCTTCTTGTTTGGAGGCTCATTCGCCTTGACCTCCTTCTTGTCACTCTTGTCTTCTTCATTTAAGAGTGCCATGACTACTAGCTTTTCGTAAGTAGCCCCCATAGGTACGTGGGTCATAGCCAAGCTGTGAAGTGGCTTATTCAATCCATTGACAAAACGGAGGGCCTTCGTATAAGTGGTATTTACTAAGTCCAGTCCAAATCGAGCCAGCTGATTGAATTGATTGACGTACTCCTTGACCATCATATTTCCTTGCTTAAGAGATAAGAATTTTTCCAGTTGTAGACTTCGTTCATCTTGCGAGAGGAATTTCGTCTCAAACTTTTTTCTGAAATCCATCCATGTTTTGATCGGCCTCTCAGCGTTAGTGACTTCCCACCAATAGGAAGCTTCGTCTTTGAGCAACCATAACGCCAACTGTACTTTCTGCCTATCGTCCACCTCGAAGATAATGAACAGATCCTTAGTTTCTTTGAGCCAGTTCCTCGCTTCTACGAATGATTCAGTTCCCTTGAAATCCTTTCCACCTATGGCCCTAAAATCTTTACAGATTTTTGAGAAAGCAATTGCATGAGGAGGGGGAGGAGGAGGAATCGCTGCTGCTGGAGGAGGAATATCTGCTGGGCCTGCATCGTTGGCCCTAGCTTCTAAGTACCTCCTAAACCAGCCAGGTATTGGCACGCCCTCTGGAAAGTTAAGATTCCCAGACATGCTGAAATGAATAAGAAGAGATTCAAACGAGTAAACAAGGGAAAGTGCTAAAGGCTTTTGGGGAATAGCCTTTAAATAAAACAAGACTTTTCTTGAAAAAAAATGCATCTTTGTAAACAGTTTTTAAAATAGTTTTAGAAAGTTTTAAAAACTTTTGCCCAGTCTGGTAACCTTCTTCTCTGATACCAAATGTAACACCCCACCTCCGCTAGGGTCACTCACAAAGGGAATGCACTAGTTTTGGAGGAGCGTTATCGAGGTAAACAAACACTGAAATATTACAAGGCAGAACATAGATAAAACAGCGGAAGAATCAAAAGATAAATTTCATTACTTTCAAAAAGTGTCAAAAACTTTTACATCAAATAGCCAAGGTCATTATTTTCAATTACAACAAATTCTCTCTTGCATAAATAAAGAAGCATAAACTTAAAACATCAAAAGTAGCTTAATTCCCCAAAGGTAGTAGAAATGTAGCCATAGCATAGCTCAAGATCAAACCGTACATGAGCTGAATCGAAAGAAAGCGAAATCCAAGCTAAGTGCTGGAGTTTCCTCCCTGAGAACTTGGGGGGAGGGGAAATGACAGAAAAAGAGGCGAAAGAAAACGGGTCAGTCATAAGGACTGGTAAGTCTAAGTGACTTTCAGCATAAAAAAAGGTAAAGGTAACATGACATGTATAAACTGAAAGTAAACATACGGATGCCGTCAAGATTGGCAAGACAGACTAAGATAGCATGACAATTCAAGTGTAATCAAGTATAGCATCACATATTCAAGGTTCGCTGCATCAAATGTACTAGTATCCCAAACCCATGTCTTATATTAATCATGAAATGATCCCTTGGCCCAATATCATAAAATGACCTATTTCTAGGTCCAACGAAACGATCCACTAGTCGATCGGCTCCCTACAAGTTCTAGCTCGTCATGTGTACCTATGTCATATGGTCCTATCACGAATGTAGTCACCTGTGCTAGGTCCACCATGTATCAAGCCCTATGGTGCCAACCACCGACACGAATCAAGCACTCACAGATAAACCAACTGATGCCCAATGCTTGCTTTTTCAACTCCGGACCACGTGCATGACCATAGCCCGCCTGAACCTACACTGGCGCACTAATACAGCCGTCGTTCTGGTCGCTTACAATCAGCCCAGTAATCGTGCCGCACCCTACTTAGTTCCAGGGTACCATGATACATCTAGTGGGTTACTACTAAAACTGACCGCGTAACTAGGGTTTCCGTCCAATAGGTTAAGGGTTGACATTTAAATCCGTGACTTAACCATTATCAGTCTAGCATGTCAAGTTGGTTAAGTGTTGTCATTCAAGTTCGTGACTTAACCCGCCTACGTGTCATGTCAAATTTGACTAAGTGTCGTCGTTCAAGTTCATGTATCAAGTTGGTTAAGTATGGTCTTTCATGTTCATGACTTAACCCTATCTTGTGGCATTAAATCATTAATGCACCCCAACCTCTCACATCAGACCTGTTGTTGTGGTCACTGGATATGCCGGGCGGTTTTGGGCAGATTTACACCACAACTCAGTCTGACCTCGGTTTTCAAGCGCGATATGACCAACTACCCACATTGGATCCAGTTGTTTGCAGTAACTGGATTTGTCGGGCGGTTACGAGCAGAATTACAATGCTAACTCAACCCAACCTCGAGTTGGTCGTTTTCATGTTCATTCTAGTGTTATGTCCATGTTCAAGATTCATGTCATGTTCGTGTCAAGTTTTCAAGGCAAGTTTCATGCCATGTTTCCTATAATAACCAATTTTTCCCAACGTTACCCAGTCTAAATATTAGGCTAACAATCTTAGCCTAATTTTCCGTCCGCATGATTTTTGACATATAATATTAGGCTAAATACTTAGCCTAATTTAACGTACACAAAATTTGCATAAAGAAATTCATCATGACATTGGTGTAAACTTGGCATTGTCGGCATAGTCAATATGAACACCATAGATGTGTACTTGCACAAAAATCAACATGAATATCATAGGTGTGAACTTGCAACGCAGACTAAATCAACATACATATATGTGAGTTTGCAACATTAAATCAACTTACATATATGTGAACTTGCAAATCAATCACGAACAAGTGAATAAGTGTGAACTTGAAATATGACATAGGTTGAACATATATACATAAACATGTAGTTCTAACATTTGGTCACATATGTGATATGATTTTACAACCTAAAACTTGCATAACATGATAAACTACACAACTTGTCATAACAGGTTAGACTTCAAGTTCATATACATATGAATAGTCTTATTCATTAGAACCACAGGCATCGATCATAATAAACATTGTTCTATTATTAGTTTATTTCCAAGGCATGACATAACTGAATAAATTGACTAAACATCGCAGACATATAGATCTGATAACATTATGAACATGAAAAGGTTTGAATAATAATCTAGGTTCAAGAACATGGATAGATCTAACTTAAATAGAAAAATCCCCAAAATCAAGATCCAAGGATAAATAAAGAAAATAGGTCTGAATAGAAAATCAAGCTTAGCTCCAATTTCATAGTCATAATCCTAGGCATTAACCTCATGGTCATGAATCATAGGTGATTAGCCATAATTGTCTTTGTCATAGTCATAGGCAACAGTCTTATGTTCACTGTCATAGGCGTAGACATAGTCTTATGTTCATAGTCATAGGAATAGGCATAGTCTTATGTTCACAGTCATAGGCATAGGCATAGTCTTACGTTCATAGTCATAAGCATAGGCATAGGCAATGTCATTAACAATAGTTTCAACGTCATAGGTAATATTCCCAAAAGTCAAGTTCCAAGATGAACAAGAATTGATATGAATCATACATAAATTAATTCCAATTTATAACATGCCCATATTATGTTTATAATTTTTATCTAAAAGAAAGTGGAACATACAGATCGTGGTCTAAGAAAGATGTAGAAGTAAAGTCTAGAAATTTGTCGTTCAATCGTTGAATCTTACTTTGATTGTAGAAGCAAATCCCCAATTCCTAGCCGTAGTGTTCAAGAAATAATCTTCACGTTTTAATTTAATTTAATTTATCTTAATTTAATTTAGAGGAAGAAGAAGAAGCCATGATCATCAAGAGTTTGAGCAGCATAAGGTTAGAGAAGAATGGTGTAAAGAGAATGAGGCTAGGAGGCTGTTTATATAGGATTTGGTAGACGAATCTGGATAGAAAACGAGGTCAGATACATCAGGATGCATCTGGTTCAAAAAGTGGGTTCGGGAGGCAGGACGACCGCTAGGTCGACCTGGGGGTCGACCCTATGGTCGACCAGGGCTCTAGGGGGGAATTTTCCCGCCCAGCCCACTTCTGGGTCTTGAATTCGAATTTGAATTCTAGTTTCTGAGCTGTTTTCGATTCTAAAAATTTCTGAAACTTCGGAGGGTCATATCTCCCTCATACGAACTCCAATTTTCGAAAACTCTGAATCATTTCCAAGCAGAATTTCGAGACGAACGCAATGGCGCAACTCGGTTCCCTTGATTCTTATTTTAAAATTTAATTCTGCCTTAATTTATGGTTTTAGCATGTTATTAAATTTTGGGTTGTTACATATGGGCTATTTGGAGAATTAGGGGTAGGATTAAAAAGAAGCGTTGTTTGGAAGTATTAAGAGTAATCGGGGTAGTTTAAGCATAGTAGGGGTAGATCGACAAATATGAAAGATGATGAATCGTTTGGATAGGGTGCTGCAAAAATCAATCCTTCACAGTAGTTAAAAAATAGGGGTAATTGTTGGAAAGAAGGGCTATTTAGAGAATAAGCAGTAGGATTATAAAGAAGGGTTGTTTTGAATTATTAAGAGAAGTAGGGGTAGTTTAAGCATAGTAGGCGTAGATCAACAAATATGAATGACGATGAATCATTTGGATGGGGTGCTCCAAAACCCAACCCTTCACAGAAGTTTAAAAATAGAGGTAATTGTTGGAAGTAAGGGCTATTTAGAGAATTAGTGGTAAGATTAAAAAGAAGTTTGTTTTGTAGTATAAAGAGAAGTAGGGGCAGTTTAAGCATAGTAGGGGCAGATCGACGAATATGAAAGATGATGAATTGTTTGGATTGGGTGCTGCAAAAACCAATCGTTCACAATATTAAAAAAATAGGGGTAATTGTTGGAAGGAAGGGCTATTTAGAGAAATAGGGGTAGGATTAAAAAGAAGGGTTGTTTGAAAGTATTAAGAGAAGTGGGGGTAGTTTAAGCATAGTAGGGGTAGATCGACAAATATGAAAGATGATGAATCATTTGGGTTGGGTGCAGCAAAAACCAAACCTTCGTAGTAGTTAAAAAATAAGGGTAATTTTTGGAACTAAGGGATATTTAGAGAATTAGGGATAGGATTAAAAAGAATGGCTACTTTGAAGTATTAAGAGAAGTAGGGGTAGTTTAAGCATAGTAGGGGTAGATCGACAAATATGAAAGATGATGAATCGTTTAGACTGGGTTATACAAAAACCAACCCTTCGCAGAAGTTTAAAAATAGGGGTCATTGTTGAAAGTAATGGCTATTTCGAGAATTAGAGTTAGGATAAAAAATAAGGGCTGTTTTGAAGTATTAAGAGAAGTAGGGGTAGTTTAAGCATAGTAGGGGTAGATCGACAAATATGAAAGATGATGAATCATTTGGGTTGTGTGCTGAACAATCCAACCCTTCAAAGAAGTTAAAAAATTGGGGTAATTGTTGTAAGTAGGGGTTATTTAGATAATTAGGGGTAGGATTTAAAAGAAGGACTGTTTTAAAGTATTAAGATAAGTATGGGCAGTTTAAGCATGGTAGGGTTAGATCGACAAATATGAAAGATGATGAATCATTTGGATTGGGTGCTGCAAAAACCAATCCTTCACAGTAGTTAAAAAATAGGGGTAATTTTTGGAAGTAAGTTCTATTTAGAGAATTAGGGGTAGGATTAAAAAGAAGCGTTGTTTTGATGTATTAAGAGAAGTAGGGGTAGTTTAAGCATATTAGGGGTAGATCGACAAATATGAAAGATGATGAATCATTTGGATTGGGTGTGGCAAAAACCAACCCTTCGCAGTAGTTAAAAAATAAGGGTAATTTTTGGAAGTAAGGGCTATTTAGAGAATTAGGTGTAGGATTTAAAAGAAGGATCGTTTTAAAGTATTAAGAGAAGTAGGGGTAATTTAAGCATAATAAGGGTAGATCGACAAATATGAAAGATGATGAATCGTTTAGATTGGGTGCTGCAAAAACCAACCCTTCACAGAAGTTAAATAATTGGGGTTATTGTTGGAAGTAAGGGCTATTTAGAGAAACGGAGGCAACATTAAAAAGAAGGACTATTTTGAAGTATTAAGAGAAGTAGGGATAGTTTAAGCATAATAGGGGTTGACCTACAAATATGAAAGATGATGAATCATTTGGATTGGTTGCTGCCAAAACCAGCCCTTCACAAAAGTTAAAAAATAGGGGTAATTTTTAGAAGTAAGGGTTATTTATAGAATTACGGGTAGGATTTAAAAGAATGATTGTTTTGAAGTATTAAGATAAGTATGGGTAGTTTAAGCATAGTAAGGGTAGATCGACAAATATGAAAGATGATGAATCGTTTGGATTGGGTGCAACAAAAACCAACCCTTCGCAGAAGTTAAAAAATTGGGGTAATTGTTAGAAGTAAGAGCTATTTAGATAATTAGGGGAAGGATTAAAAAGAAGGGTGGTTTTGAAGTATTAAGAGAAGTAGGTGTAGTTTAAGCATAGTAGGGGTAGATCGACAAATATGAAAGAAGACGAATTGTTTGGATTGGGTGCTGCAAAAACAAATCCTTCACAATAGTAAAAAATAAGGGTAATTGTTGGAAGGAAGGGCTATTTAGAGAATTAGGAATAGGATTAAAAATAAGGGCTGTTTTGAAGTATTAAGAAAAGTAGGGGTAGTTTAAACACAGTAGGGGTAGATCGAGAAATATGAAAGATTATGAATCGTTTGGACTGTATGCTGCAAAAATCAATCCTTCACAAAAGTTAAAAAATTGGGGTAATTATTGGAAGTAAGGGCTATTTAGAAAATTAGGGGTAGGATTAAAAATAAGGGTTGTTTTGAGGTATTAAGAGAAGTATGGGTAGTTTAAGCATAGTAGTGGTAGATCGACAAATATGAAAGATGATGAATCGTTTGGAATGGGTGCTGCAAAAACCAATCCTTCATAGTAGTTAAAAAGATGGGCTAATTGTTGGAAAGAAGGGCTATTTAGATAATTAGGGGTGGGATTAAAAAGAAGGGTTGCTTTGAAGTATTAAGGGAAGTAGGGGTAGTTTAGGAATAGTAGGGGTAGATCGACAAATATGAAAGATGACGAATCATTTGGATTGGGTGCTCCAAAAAGCAACCCTTCACAAAATTAAAAAACAGAGGTAATTGTTGGAAGTAAGGTACATTTAGAGAATTAAGGGTAGGATTAAAAAGAAGGGTTTTTTTGAAGTATAAAGAGAAGTAGGGGTAGTTTAAGCATTGTAGAGGTAGATCAACGAATCTGAAAGATGATGAATTTTTTGGATTGGGTGCGGAAAAACATGTCCTTCACAATAGTAAAAAGTAGGGGTAATTGTTGGAAGGGAGGGTTAAGAATAAGGGGTAGAATAGAATAGAAGGGTTGTTTTGAAGTATTAAGTGAAGTAGGGGTGGTTTAAGCATAGTAGGGGTAGATCGTCAAATATGAAAGATGATGAACCATTTGGAATGGGTGCTGCAAAAACCAACCCTTCACAGTAGTTAAAAAATAAGAGTAATTGTTGGAAGTAAGGGTTATTTAGAGAATTTGTGATAGGATTAAAAAGAATGGCTATTTTGAATTATTGAGAGAAATAGGGATAGTTTAAGCATAGTAGGGGTAGATCGACAAATATGAAAGATGAAAAATCGTTTGGATTTACTGCTATAAAAACCAACTCTTCATAGTAGTTAAAAAAAATAGGGGTAGTTGTTGGAAGTAAGGGATTTTTAGAGAATTTGGGGTAGGATTATAAAGAAGGGTTGCTTTGAAGTATTAACAGAAGTATAAGTAGTTTAAACATAGTACGTGTAGATCGATAAATATGAAAGTTGATGAATCGTTTGGATTGGATGATACAAAAACCAACCCTTCAAATTAGTTAAGAAAAGGGGTAATTGTTGGAAGTAAGGGCTACTCAAAGAATTAGGGATAGGATTAAAAGAAGGGCTGTTTTGAAGTATTAAGAGAAGTAGGGGTAGTTTAAGCATAGTAAGGGTAGATCGACAAATATGAAAGAAGATGAATTGTTTGGATTAGGTGCGGAAAAAACCAATCCTTTACAACAGGAAAAAAATAGGGGTAATTGTTGGAAGGAAGGGATATTTAGAGAATTAGGGGTAGGATTAAAAAGAAGGGCCGTTTTGAATTATTAAGAGAGTAGGGGTAGTTTAAGCATAGTAGGGGTAGATCGACAAATATGAAAGATGATGAATCGTTTGGACTGGGTGCTGCAAAAACCAATACTTCACAAATGTTAAAAAAATAGGGGTACTTATTGGAAGTAAGGGCTATTTAGAGTACTAGGGGTAGGATTTTGTAACACCCACCGTCCGCCAGGGTGGCTCTTGCAAGCACTCTGACTTTGGAGGGGCGTTTGAATCGGGTAAACATGCATAATGATATATCAAGGCAGAACAAGAACATATGTATATATGTAAACAGAGTAAATAACATAGATAAAACAGCGGAAGATTTCAAACCATTTCAAAACAAGTCTGGTACAACATTTAACTTCCCAAATAAACAAGTCTAGATAAAAACAACTTCAACTTCAAAACTGAAATGCATAAGTACTATCCCCAAAATAAGTGATAACCATAGCTAGCTTCATGTCAAGACCGTACATGAGCTAAAATCCCACAAGCAAGCGATCAGAAATCCAAGCTAAGCTCCACTATTCCCACCCTGAGAACCTGGGGGGGAGGGGGGGAACGGAAGAAAAGAGGCGAAAGAAAAACAGGTCAGTCAAAAAGACTGAGTAAGCCCTACTACAATCAATGTAAACTGATAAAGTTAACTGGCATGAGAAGCAGGGATGAACATAAGGATTACAACATACTAGCATGATGATTAACTAACAAGGTAGATAAAGGTGTCATCGCATAATCAGGTTTAAGGTTTTTCACCACAGGTGTACCAGCATTCTAACATGTCATGTATAAACAAGAATTTATCCCTTGGCCTAAACTTGGCCCAGTATCAGGTGTTTGACTTAAATCAAGATCCAACTTCTTGGTACCAATTCTAGTATAACAGGATTAGGTGTTACCCCAATGTTTACAATGAAACAGGACGGAACAGAATGGTCCATACAGAGATAGAGTTTGGGAAAAATGGGCTTTTACCATCCTAACAGAACGGTACCACGCAGAAACAGACGGGTGTTACCACCCAACAAAACAGACGGTACCAATAGAATCAGACAGAGCTAAGTGTGCCCTAAATCCTACCCAAGCGATCGGCTCCCTAATACATAAACACCCTGTGTCGGCCCCACGATAGGGTGTATCACTCCCTAAAGTGGTAACCAATTGGCACAGGCATATTTACAGATGTCACGGCGTCTTACATCTTCAGAGCAGACCGGGATCCATGCACGCACATGACCCGGTTGGAACGCACCATCAACACCCATCGCCATTATAAGAATGAACCACTTATAATTAGTTCAGTAAGCGTGCCCGGACCCTACCTACAGTTGGGTCAAAGTTTTGATACCAGAAAGGGTTACTGACTAATATGGGTCCCAAACAACAAATGACACAAGTATTCCCCCTTATGTCCCCAGATTATCAGATTCAGATTAACTTATTAACAGAGTTCAGACATACAAAGTTCAGACATACAGTTTTCAGACTAACGGATCAGATAACAGATTTACAAACTTGTCTAACTTGGTGTGGGTCCTACAGATCCGCAAAACAGGTTCGTTTAATTTATCAATCAAGTTAGTTTATCCAGACCAGGTATCAAATCGGTTCTCAGCCTTATCAAATTACTGAGTTGGATTGGTTAAGTATAGTTCAACTTAACCCCGTTAAATTACCGAGTTCAGATTGGTTAAGTGTAGGTTAACTTAACCCTAACCACTAGTCGTCTTTTACGGTTAAGTGTCCTTAAGAAATCAAGCCTGGTTTCACTTAACCTACCCATTCATGTCAAATTGGTTAAGTGTCATAAATCAAATTTACTTAACCTTATAATGTAGCATTAATTAATTTAATGCACCTTAACCTCTCACATTAGACCTCGTTGTGGTTACTTGTTAAGCCGGGCGGGTCCAGGTAGCTTTACACCACAACCTAGTCTAACCTCGGGTTCAAGTACAACTTGACCAACTTCTCACATTGGGTCCTATTGTTTGTAGCCACTAGTTAAGCCGGTTGGTTCCGGGTAGATTTATGCTCCAAACTCAACCCAACCTCGAGTTGGTCACACTTATATTTTCTAAGTGTCATGTCCATTATGTTTCCAAAACATATTACAAGTTTTCAAGCATTTGGGTAGACCTAACTTAATAGGTAAATTCCCAATGGATAGACCTAACTTAATAGGTAAATTCCCACTCTTATGTTTTTATGTCCTTTAAGTTTACCCAACCCCAAACGCAATCCCGTCGCTTACATATCGCAATAGCGCATAAAGGATAGAAAGAGGGAACTTGGCATAATCATGACATAAAGGTTTTGAAGCCACAAGTTTAACATGGTGGCATATGAAATGTACATATGTTCATATACTTGCATATTGCATCATTAGGCCTTAAAAGCATGCATAAAACCAAACTTAGCATATTGGTGATACATGGTGATAAATGACATGTAGAAATGGCCATAAGTTCGCATTTAGCCTCACATGCAAGTTATCATAAGAGATATTATAACTTATATGTTGCCAAAATGCAACCTTTAGCATAATGCTTGAAGCTTTAAGCTCATAAACCCAAGATTAGCTTACATAACATGATAACATGAACAAAAATGATCAACCCAAACTTGCATAACATAACTTGCATATCATATGACAAACTTGCATATCATAACATAGCAAACTTGCACAACATAACATCATAAACTTGCATATCATAACATGGCATACTTGCACATCATAACATGATAAACTTGCATATCATAATGATCAAACACAACTTGCATAATTCATTTAACTTTAGAGTTCAAATATGAAAGTAGAAAAGGGCTTACAATGCTTATGAAGACTCAAATGAGTATAAGCAAATATAAGATTGAGAAAAGCCCTTATGCAATCAAATAAACCCAAAATGCAAGCTCCAAATCAATAAAAACCCTTGAGCCAAAATGATCAAAACTCTTTCTTTATGATGCAAATATAGAAACTTGACTTGAATGCAAGCTAATGATGCTCATACAAGTTTGAAAACACTTGTATGCATTGAAAATCTCTCATAGAAATAACCTAGGGATTTTATGAAGAGAGTGGAGGCCATGAGAGGAATGATTTTGCCATAGTTTAGTTACTTGAATGAATAATGATGATTTAGGGTTAGGTTAGAGGCTTATTTATAGGATTAGGATGTGTTTTAGACCGTTAGATTAAGCCTAGGTTAGAGTAGGACCATCAGATCTCGGAAGCTTCCAGAAAACAGCCCCAAAACACAGCCAAATTCAAAAATGGTGCATCAGGCCAAACTGGCCGAGCACCCCCTGTCGACACCCAAGTCGACAGGGCTGTCGACTTGGTCCTAGCCAAGTCGACTGCCCAGTCGACAGGCCTTTCGACTGGGGTAGCTAGGCGGGAATTTTCCCACCTGCGCCCAATGGCCCCAATTTCGAAATTGAACCTGAATTTTAAATCTGTTTTGAACTTTGAATTTTCAGAAAATTTCTTCGGGCCTTAACCTGGTCATACGGACTCCGATTTTCGAAAACTCGGACTCTATTTCGCGTATTTTTCCATGACGAACGCAATGGCATAGACCGTTTCCCTTGATTCAGATTTATAAATTAAATTCTGCCTCGATTTACGATATAACAGGTTATCAAAAATACAGGTTGTTACATTCTCCCCTCCTTAAAGGATTTCGTCCTCGAAATCTTCAAGTTAGGAAGAACGCATCCTACCATCCATCATCCATCTACTCAAATCATCATTCACGAGCAATCATTTTCCTTAAAGATTCTAATGCGGTATGAACATATGCAAAAGGTGTGTGTATATGTTCTTATCTATTGCAAAGATCCTCAATGCAAAGTATGTTAGTGAAATGAATCCATTATGTATGCAAATAGTCCTAATCATATAATACTATATGTGTGCACAAACATTCGTCCATATGCAACATCCATGTGTTGAATTAACCATCTTGCAACCATAAGAATTGAAAATGTACACACGTCCATATGCAATATGAGAGTGTATTTCAAGCCGATCTAGTGCCTAGTGTGTGTTTATGCATCCACGAGCAACCACTTGCATCCACTTGCAACCATCAAACATAACATGTCTCAAACACATGTTTACATCCATAGGATACCTATCTCAACAAGATACATTCGAGTGATGGAAGCGAGTACAGATAAAACAAAAACTTGGTACATATACTTACAGACTACTAGTACAGATCAGATTTCCCCAAATGATTCTTAGGAAACCAAGCATGGTAGAAACCCAGAATGTATTCGTCATAGTCACCCTCATGCCCAACACAGATACTCTCAAACCCCAATTTATCACAAACAGATGAGTTATAACTTTCAGGGAGTTTGAGACTATTACCAGATCAGAAGCAAGACTAGCATTAAAGTACCAAGTTTCCATTACAGAATCAAAATACCAGAAAAAGAGTTTTAAACTGAAAATTAGACAAGGAAAATTAAACATCCTACAGACAAATTATTCTAGCCCTAATCTATTCACTCGCCATGCGAGTATTCACCGTTCCTTCCGATGTAGTCCCTTTCTTCTTCGGTCAGTCCCTAGTGAAGTGTCCCATCTCTCCACAGTTAAAGCAAGTGCCCTTCCTCTTTCTGCAATCCTTGTTTAGATGAGTTGAGCTTCCACAAGTAAAGCACTTCTTTTCCTTCTTATCTTCAGACTTCTCCTCCTTCTTTTGCATTTCCTTTTTGGGCCCCGTTTTCTTGTTTTGAGACTCATTCACCTTGACCTCCTTCTTTGCACTCTTGTTCTCTTCATTGAGTAGGGCCATATCTACCAAACTCTCAAACGTGGCCCCCATGGGCACATGAGACATAGCTAACTCCTGTAACGGCTCATTCAATCCTCTAGCAAAACGAAGAGCCTTCTTCTGAGTAGTACTCACCATATCCAAGCCAAAACGAGCTAACCGATTGAACTTGTTCACATATTCTTTGACAGACATGTCTCCTTGCTTCAAAGCAATAAACCTCTCCATTTGCAAATTCTCTTTAGCAGAAGACAGAAACTTAAGCCCGAATCTTGTCCTGAAATCGGCCCAAGTCTCAACAGGCCTAGTACCACTGGTGACTTCCCACCAATAAGCGGCTTCATCCTTCATAAGCGAAACCGCCAACAGGATCTTCCTCTGATCGTCTAACCCAAAGACAGCAAATAAATCCTCGGTCTCTTTCAACCAATTCCGGGCCTCTACAAAAGTCTCGGTACCTAGAAAGTCCTTGCCACCCATTGCTTTGAAGTCCTTGCAAATCTTCGTGAACTCTACTGGAGGATGCTGAGGGGGAGGAGGAGGAGGAACCTCAGTAACAGGAGGAGGAGGAACATTAACCACCGGAGGAGGAGTAACATTTGCGGGGCCGGCTTCGGTCGCCCTAGCCTCCATAAGTCTCCTATACCAAACAGGAACTTGCACTCCCTCTGGGATAACAAAGTTATCGGCCATACTGAAAACGAAGAAAAAGACAGATTCATAATGGAGAAAAACGAAGGAATTTTGCTAATGGCTTTTTGGGGAATAGCATTTAAAATAAACTAGACTTTTCTTTGGAAAATACTATATACTTGGTTTTGAAAATAGTTTTCCAAAAGTTTTCTAAAAACCTTTTTGTTCCTTCTCATAAACCATATGCTCTGATACCAAATGTAACACCCCACCTCCGCCAGGGTGGCTCTTGCAAGCACTCTGACTTTGGAGGGGCGTTCGAATCGGGTAAACATGCATAATGATATATCAAGGCAGAACAAGAACATATGTATATATGTAAACAGAGTAAATAACATAGATAAAACAGCGGAAGATTTCAAACCATTTCAAAACAAGTCTGGTACAACATTTAACTTCCCAAATAAACAAGTCTAGATAAAAACAACTTCAACTGAAAAACTGAAATACATAAGTACTATCCCCAAAATAAGTGATAACCATAGCTAGCTTCATGTCAAGACCGTACATGAGCTAAAATCCCACAAGCAAGCGATCAGAAATCCAAGCTAAGCTCCACTATTCCCACCCTGAGAACCTGGGGGGGGGGGGGACGGAAGAAAAGAGGCGAAAGAAAAACAGGTCAGTCAAAAAGACTGAGGAAGCCCTACTTCAATCAATGTAAACTGATAAAGTTAACTGGCATGAGAAGCAGGGATGAACATAAGGATAACAACATACTAGCATGATGATTAACTAACAAGGTAGATAAAGGTTTCATCGCATAATCAGGTTTAAGGTTTTTCACCACAGGTGTACCAGCATTCTAACATGTCATGTATAAACAAGAATTTATCCCTTGGCCTAAACTTGGCCCAGTATCAGGTGTTTGACTTAAATCAAGATCCAACTTCTTGGTACCAATTCTAGTATAACAGGATTAGGTGTTACCCCAATGTTTACATCGAAACAGGACGGAACAGAATGGTCCATACAGAGATAGAGTTTGGGAAAAATGGGCTTTTACCATCCTAACAGAATTGTACCACGCAGAAATAGATGGGTGTTACCCCCAACAAAACAGACGGTACCAACAGAATCAGACAGAGCTAAGTGTGCCCTAAATCCTACCCAAGCGATCGGCTCCCTATACATAAACACCCTGTGTCGGCCCCACGATAGGGTGTATCACTCCCTAAAGTGGTAACCAATTGGCACAGGCATATTTACAGATGTCACGGCGTCTTACATCTTCAGAGGCAAACCGGGATCCATGCACGCACATGACCCGGTTGGAACGCACCATCAACACCCATCGCCATTATCACAATGAACCACTTATAATTAGTTCAGTAAGCGTGCCCGGACCCTACCTACAGCTGGGTCAAAGTTTTGATACCAGAAAGGGTTACTGACTAATATGGGTCCCAAACAACAAATGACACAGGTATTCCCCCTTGTGTCCCCAGATTATCAGATTCAGATTAACTTATTAACAGAGTTCAGACATACAAAGTTCAGACATACAGTTTTCAGACTAACGGATCAGATAACAGATTGTGGGTCCTACAGATCCGCAAAACAGGTTCGTTTAATTTATCAATCAAGTTAGTTTATCCAGACCAGGTATCAAATCGGTTCTCAGCCTTATCAAATTACTGAGTTGGATTGGTTAAGTATAGTTCAACTTAACCCTGTTAAATTACCGAGTTCAGATTGGTTAAGTGTAGGTTAACTTAACCCTAACCACTAGTCGTCTTTTACGGTTAAGTGTCCTTAAGAAATCAAGCCCAGTTTCACTTAACCTACCCATTCATGTCAAATTGGTTAAGTGTCATAAATCAAATTTACTTAACCTTATCATGTAGCATTAATTAATTTAATGCACCTTAACCTCTCACATTAGACCTCATTGTGGTTACTAGTTAAGCCGGGCAGGTCCGGGTAGCTTTACACCACAACCTAGTCTAACCTCGGGTTCAAGTACAACTTGACCAACTTCTCACATTGGGTCCTATTGTTTGTAGCCACTAGTTAAACCGGTTGGTTCCGGGTAGATTTATGCTCCAAACTCAACCCAACCTCGAGTTGGTCACACTTATATTTTCTAAGTGTCATGTCCATTATGTTTCCAACATATATTACAAGTTTTCAAGCATTTGGGTAGACCTAACTTAATAGGTAAATTCCCAATGGGTAGACCTAACTTAATAGGTAAATTCCCACTCTTATGTTTTTATGTCCTTTAAGTTTACCCAACCCCAAACGCAATCCCATCGCTTACATATCGCAATAGCGCATAAAGGATAGAAAGAGGGAACTTGGCATAATCATGACATAAAGGTGTTGAAGCCACAAGTTTAACATGGTGGCATATGAAATGTATATATGTTCATATACTTGCATATTGCATCATTAGGCCTCAAAAGCATGCATAAAACCAAACTTAGCATATTGGTGATACATGGTGATAAATGACATGTAGAAATGGCCATAAGTTCGCATTTAGCCTCACATGCAAGTTATCATAAGAGATATGATAACTTATATGTTGCCAAAATGCAACCTTTAGCATAAAGCTTGAAGCTTTAAGCTCATAAACCCAAGATAAGCTTACATAACATGATAACATGAACAAAAATGATCAACCCAAACTTGCATAACATAACTTGCATATCATATGACAAACTTGCATATCATAACATAGCAAACTTGCATAACATAACATGATAAACTTGCATATCATAACATGGCATACTTGCACATCATAACATGATAAACTTGCATATCATAATGATCAAACACAACTTGCATAATTCATTTAACTTTAGAGTTCAAATATGAAAGTAGAAAAGGGCTTACAATGCTTATGAAGACTCAAATGAGTATAAGCAAATATAAGATTGAGAAAAGCCCTTATGCAATCAAATAAACCCAAAATGCAAGCTCCAAATCACTAAAAACCCTTGAGCCAAAATGATCAAAACTCTTTCTTTATGATGCAAATATAGAAACTTGACTTGAATGCAAGCTAATGATGCTCATACAAGCTTGAAAACACTTGTATGCATTGAAAATCTCTCATAGAAATAACTTAGGGATTTTATGAAGAGAGTGGAGGCTATGAGAGGAATGATTTTTCCATAGTTTAGTTACGTGAATGAATAATGATGATTTAGGGTTAGGTTAGGGGCTTATTTATAGGATTAGGATGTGTTTTAGACCCTTAGATTAACCCTAGGTTAGATTAGGACCATCAGATCTCGGAAGCTTCCAGAAAACAGCCCCAAAACACAGCCAAACTCAAAAATGGTGCATCAGGCCAAACTGGCCGAGCACCCCCTGTCGACACCCAAGACGACAGGGCTGTCGACTTGGTCCTAGCCCAGTCGACTGCCTAGTCGACAGGCCTGTCGACTGGGGTAGCTAGGCGGGAATTTTCCCACCTGCGCCCAATGGCCCCAATTTCGAAATTGAACCTGAATTTTAAATCTATTTTGAACTTTGAATTTTCAGAAAACTTCTTCGGGCCTTAACCGTGTCATACGGACTCCGATTTTCGAAAACTCGGACTCTATTTCGCGTATTTTTCCGAGACGAACGCAATGGCATAGCCCGTTTCCCTTGATTCAGATTTATAAATTAAATTCTGCCTCGATTTACGATATAACAGGTTATCAAAAATACGGGTTGTTACAGATTTAAAAAAAGGGTTGTTTTGAAGTATTAAGAGAAGTATGGGTAGTTTAAGCAAAATAGGAGTAGATCGACAAATATGAAAAATGATGAATCATATGGATTGGGTGCTGCAAAAACCAATCCTTTATAGTAGTTAAAAAAGGGCCAATTGTTGGAATGAAGGGCTATTTAAATAATTCGGGATAGGATTAAAATGAAAGGTTGTTTTGATGTATTAATGGAAGTAGGGGTAGTTTAAGCATTGTAGGGGTAGATCGACAAATATGAAAGATGACGAATCATTTGTATTGGGTGCTCCAAAAACCCACCCTTTACAAAATTAAAAAATAGAGGAAATTGTTGAACGTAAGGGACATTTAGAGAATTAGGGATAGGATTAAAAAGAAGGGTTGTTTTGTAGTATAAATAGAAGTAGGGGTAGTAAAGCATTGTAGAGGTAGATCGACGAATATGAAAGATGATGAATTTTTTGGATTGGTAACTGCAAAAACAAATCCGACAAAACACTAAAAAAATAGGGGTAATTGTTGGAAGGAAAGTGTATTTAGAGAATTAGGGGTAGGATTGAAAAGAAGGGCTATTTTGAAGTATTAGGAGAAGTAGGGATAGTTTAAGCACAGTAGGGGTAGATCGACAAATATGAAAGACGATAAATTATTTGGATTTGGTGCTGCAAAAACTAACACTTTAAAGTAGTTAAAAAATAGGGGTAATTGTTGGAAGTATGGGATGTTTAGAGAATTTTGTGTAGGATTAAAAAGAAGGGTTATTTTGAAGTATTAACAGATGTATGGGTTGTTTAAGCATAGTACGGGTAGATCGATAAATATGAAAGTTGATGAATCGTTTAGATTTGGTGCTGCAAAAACCAACACTTCACGTTAGTTAAAAAATATGGGTAATTGTCGGAAGTAAGGGCTATTTAGAGAATTAGGGATAGGATAAAAAAGAAGGGTTGTTTTCAACTGTTAGTAGAAATAGGGGTAGTTTAAGCGTAGTAGGGGTAGATCCACAAATATAAAAATGATGAATCATTTGGATTGGGTGCTGCAAAAACCATCTATTCAAAGATGTTTAAAAATAGGGCTAATTGTTAGAAGTAAGGGATATTTAGAGAATTAGGGGTATGATTAAAAAGGAGGGTTGTTTTGAAGTATTAAGAGAAGTAGGGTTGTTTAAGCATTTTAGAGGTAGATCGACAAATATAAAAGCTGTTGAATCGTTTGGATTGGGTGCTGCAAAAACCAATCCTTCACAATAGTTAAAAAATAGGGTGTAATTGCTGGAAGAAAGGGCTATTTAGATAATTAGGGATAGGATTAAAAAGAAGAGTTGTTTTGAAGTATTAAGGAAAGTTGGGATAGTTTAAGCGTAGTAGGGGTAGATCGACAAATATGAAAGATCATGAATTATTTGGATTGGTTGCTCCAAAAACTAGTTCTTCATAGAAGTAAAAAAATAAGGGCAATTGTTGGCGGTAAGGGCTATTTAGAGAATTAGGAGTAGGATTAAATAAAATAGTTGTTTTGAAGTATAAAAAAGAAGTAGGAGTAGTTTAAGCATAGCAGGGGTAGATCGACGAATATGAAAGATGATGAATTGTTTGGATTGGGTGCTGCAAAAACCCATCCATCACAATAGTAAAAAAATAGAGGGTAATTGTTGGAAGGAAGGGCTATTTAGAGAATTGGGGGTAGGATTAAAAAGAAGGTATGTTTTTAAGTATTAAGAGAAGTAGGGGTAGTTTAAGCATAGTAGGTGTAGATCGTCAAATATTAAAGATGATGAATCATTTGGATTGGGTACTACAAAAACCAACCATTTATAGTAGTTAAAAAATAAGGGTAATTGTTGGAAGTAAGGGCTATTTATTGAATTAGGGATAGGATTAAAAAGAAGGTCTATTTTGAGGTATTAAGAAAAGTAGGGGTAGTTTAAGCATAGTATGGGTAGATCGACAAATATGAAAGACGATGAATCGTTTGGATTGGGTGCTGCAAAAACCAACCCTTAACAATAGTTAAAAAATATGGGTAATTGTTGGAAAGAAGTCCTGTTTAGAGAACTAGGGGTAGGATTAAAAAGAAGGTTGTTTTTAAGTGTTAAGGGAAGTTGGGGAGTTTAAGCATAGTAGGGTTAGATCGACAAATATGAACGATGATGAATCATTTGGATTGGGTGCGGCAAAAACCAACCCTTCATAGATTTTAAAAAATAGCGGTAATTGTATGAAGTATGGGCTATTTATAGAATTAGGGGAAGGACTAAAAAGATGGGTTGTTCTGAAGTATTAAGAGAAGTATGGGTAGTTTAAGCATAGTAAGGGTAGATCAACAAATATGAAAGATGATGAATTGTTTGGATTGGGTGCTGCAAATGCCAATCCTTCACAATATTAAAAAAAAATTGAGGGTAATTGTTGGAAAGAAGGGTTATTTAGAGAATTAGTGGTAGGACTAAAAAGAAGGGCTGTTTTGAATTATTAAGAGAAGTAGGGGTAGTTTAAGCATAGTAGGGTTAGATCGACAAATACAAAAGATGATGAGTCGTTTGGACTGGGTGCTGCAAAAACCAATGCTTCACAAAAGTTAAAAAATAGGGGTACTTGTTTGAAGTAAGGGCTATTTAGAGAATTATGGGTAGAAATAAAAAAAAGGTTGTTTTGAAGTACTACGAGAAGTATGGGTAGTTTAAGCGTAGTAGGGGTAGATCGACAAATATGAAAAATGATGAATCGTTTGGATTGGGTGCTGCAAAAACCAATTGTAACACCCCGGATTTTTGAATAATCGAATTAACTAAATTAAAGAATAATTAATCTCATACGTGAGAATTAAAGGAATGGGGTTGCGCCATTATGTTCGTCTCGGAATTCTGGTTGAAATAGTGTCCGAGTTTGCGGAAAACGAGTACCGGATGAAGGAGTTATGGACGAACGAAGATTGGTGGCCAAAAGTAGAAAAAAATGCACTGGCTCACTTGGGAAGTGCGCCAGTACATATTTACACTGGCGCACCTGCCAAGTGCGCCATGCCAAGGCAGGAGCCTGCACAGCTTTCTGGTTCAGGCTGACCCATGTCGTAGAGTCCTTTCTGACTCCTTGCGGAGTCATTAGGGCTATCTCATCACCCTATCATGATTGGATGGTTTTGATTAACCCTAAGATCATCCGACTGCTTAAATTAATTCATAACTCTATAAAAAGACCCGTAGACTCAAACCCTAAATCAGAATTAAAACTAAATATATGGCCGTCATGTTGTTGTCTTGAACCCTAGAGCAGCCGCCACCAAATTAAAGAGGAAGAACAGCAACCAAATCAAACTATTCAACCCTAACAGCGAATCTTCATCAAAGGAGCGCTAATTCAACTCCAGAAATCAGAATTCAGAACTCAAGACTGCTTTTGAGTTGTGAGTTCGTTGGTCTTAACAAAATAATTAATAAATGAATTGGATTAAGTTATAATGCGGATAATTTGGATGCGATATGAATTGTTGATTTCATGTTGTAATTATGTTGTTATGTTGTAATTTCTATGATATTATGTTATGATGTTATCATCCACGATGTAAAGTCATGATGTTATCACCCATGTTATAATCCTATGATTTGCTTATGTCTAGTTGATTTATCATGTTTCTTATGCTAGTTTGTTATATTGATTCATATGATAAATCATGTGTAGGAAAGTTTAGATGTTGATTCAAACATGAACCATATACAAGTTTGGGTAGAATTATATGTGACCTTACATAGCTATGGCACCTAGTTTATGTGAGAATTTAAATTGAAAGTTAGGCTATGACATATGCTAAATTCTACATGAAACTTTACATGCTACGCCATTGGTGCGATGTATGAATCATCTATGTAAGTTTATGAGTTGGATATGAATCATGTATGCAAGTTTAGGATTATTACCTATGCAAATATAGAACTATGACATATGTTATTTATGCAAGTTTGTGGCCATTATTTCATCAAGTTCACACCTTTAGATTTGGATCCAAGACATATGTTATTTATGCAAGTTGTAATTTTGGCCTATGCAAGTTTTAGATGTAGAACAACATTCACATATGCAAGTTCACCCCTATGTTAGATTTATGAGTTTTCTTTTATTTTATGAGTTATACTATTCGAGTCTAATGTATATTTTTACGTTAAACAAACAAACATACTACGTCGGGAAAAAGGGGATAATATTAAAAATATTTAATTGGCATAAATGCCTTAAAAGGCATAAAATATAATTGTGGTGAAAAATTGGTATGATTTTACATACCATAAATGGATGGACGTAATTGAGTCAATTATGGACATCATTAATTGATTGATAATTTGAATAGGGAAAGTAATTCAAATTTGGGGAATGATTAATTAGGAGTAATTAATCGTCTAAGATACGAGGTTAGGCACTTTTGTGGTGTAAGACTGCCCGGACCCGCCCGGCAAATCCAGCTGCCACAAATGCCAGTCTAATGTGAGAGGTCTTAGGCACAAACTAAATACATAACAGTTGTAAAGACACGAGATTAGGCTCTTTCGTGGTGTAAGACTGCCCGGACCCGCCCGAAAAATCCAGCTGCCACAAATGTTAGCCTAATGTGAGAGGTCTTTATGAGGTTACGGTCTTAATGAATTAAGAAACACTTAACCAGATAAGCATGTAGTAGGACATGAGGGGGTTAAGTGGGTGCCTTAGGTGGCATGTGGAATCTAGTGGGTGCCTTGGGTGGCATTTGGAAATACGATTAGAAGTACTTAACCAAAATTGAAACATGTAATTGAAACAAGAATAAGAAGTGGGTTAAGTGGGATGTACTAGAGGGCACCAAGCTTAGGTGGATAGCTTGTGTCAAGTAATGGGGGCCCATTTCAACCAGTAACCCATACGTATCTTAGTGGGCTCGACCCAAGTCGAGGACGGGACACGCATACTGGGCTTGACTGTAAGAGGCCAAACCGGGTTAGCGGTGGCAATGCAAGTCCAACGGGTTCATATGCGTGTGTTTACCTGGGCTGGTAGGTAATACATTGTTGCGTCGTGTAGGTATAAGCCGTGCATTCTCGGTGGTATCGGGTTGCCACTTTGGGGAGTGATTCACCCTACTATGGTGCCAGCACGGGTATCAACGAGTTAGGGAGCCGATCGCTTGGGGGTAGTGGAGATAGGGGCAGACGGTACCTATGAAGGTAGCTAGGGGTGCAGGAAACTTCCAATATCATTATTAAGTCTGTAGGCGGGATCAACCTTATGGTGACTAGTGGTGGTGTAGTATATTATTGGCGGTGCAGTTTAGCAATTACCCTATAGTATCGGTGTAGTTTAGTAAATTTATCTTAGTGGGTTAGGTGTGCTTTAACGATATCGTTGTTCATCTTGTTTCCTTGTTTACTCTGCCATACTCAATGGTTCATGATCATTACCTTATTTTCCTACTTATGCCTTAGCATAGTTACTTTGTTAATTATATTGTTAGAATTATCGCACTCGCCAGACTTTATGTCTGACCCCCTTTTCCATCTCTTTCCTCCCCCCTCCCCCCCCCCAGGTGCTCAGGTTGGAACTAGCAGCAGTGGAGCTTGATTTTGGACTGCTTTTAGAAGATTTCTTGGACCGCTGAAGTAAAGTTCAGGTCCTCTTTATTTATGGCTATTTTAATGTTGGGGATTATGTCTTTCAGATTATGTACTTTGTTTTATCAAGATGGATATGATGTACTTGACCTCGGTTTATGGTTTTGATGATGTAACCAAACATATTTACCTTCTGCTGCAATAAATAAAGTTTTGAATTTTCAAGTATTACTTTATATCTGTCTTGTTGTAATTTTCTGTTCTACATTCACTTAAAATGCTCCATGGAAGTTAATGCATTCCCTTTGTGAGTAACATTAATGGATGTGGGGTGTTACACCAATCCTTCATAGTAGCTAAAAAATAGGGGCAATTATTGGGATGAAGGGCTATTTAAATAATTCGGGGTAGGATTAAAAACAAGGGTTGTTTTGAAGTATTAAGGGAAGTAGGGATAGTTTAAGCATAGTAGGGGTAGATCGACAAATATGAAAGATGATGAATCATTTGGATTGGGTGCTCCAGAAACCCACCCTTCATAGAAACTAAAAACTAGAGGTAATTGTTGGAATTGGAGAATTAGGTGTAGGATTAAAAAGAAGTATTGTTTTGAAGTATAAAGAGAAGTTAGGGTAGTTTAAGCATTGTAGAGGTAGACCGACGAATATGAAAGATGATGAACTGTTTGGATTGGGTGCTGCAAAAACCAATCATTCACAATAGTAAAAAAAATAGGGGTAAATTTTGGGAGGAAGGGCTATTTAGAGAATTAGGGGTAGGATTGAAAAGAAGGGTTGTTTTGAAGTATTAAGAGAAGTAAGCATAGTAGGAGTAGATCAACAAGTACGAAAGACGATGAATCAATTGGATTGGGTGCTGCAAAAACCAATCATTCACAATAGTAAAAAAACAGGGGTAATTTTTGGGAGGAAGGGTTATTTAGAGAATGAGGGGTAGGATTGAAAAGAAGGGTTGTTTTGAAGTTTTAAGAGAAGTAAGCATAGTAGGAGTAGATCGACAAATATGAAAGACGATGAATCATTTGGATTGGGTGCTGTAAAAACCAACCCTTCGCATTTGTTAAAAATTAAGGGTAATTTTTGAAAGTAAGAGCTATTTAGAGAATTAGGGATAGGATTAAAAAGAAGGGCTATTTTGTAGTATTAAGAGAAGTAGGCATAGTTAAAGCATAGTAGGTGTAAATTGACAAATATGAAAGATGATAAATCGTTTGAATTGGGTGCTGCAAAAACCAGCCCTTCATAGTAGTTAAAAAATAGGGTAATTATTGGAAGTAAGCGCTATTTAGCGAAATTGCGGTAGGATTAAAAAGAAAGGTTGTTTTGAAGTACTAACAAAAGTATGGGTAGTTTAAGCATTGTAGGGGTAGATCGACAAATATGAAAGTTGGTGAATCATTTGGATCGGGTGTTGCAAAAACAAATCCTTCACATTAGTTAAAAAATAGGCGTAATTCTTGGAAGTAAGTTCAATTTACATAATTAGGGATAGGATTAAAAAGAAGGGTTGTTTTGAAGTATTAAGAGAATTAGGGGTAGTTAAAGCATAGTAGGGGTAGATCGACAAATATGAAAGATTATCAATCATTTGGATTGGGTGGTGCAAAAACCAACCCTTCATAGATGTTAAAAAATGGGGGTAATTGTTGGAAGTAAGGGCTATTTAGAGAATTATGGGTAGGATAAAAAAGAAGGGTTGTTTTGAAGTATTAAGAGAAGTAGGGGTAGTTTAAGAATAGTAGGGGTAGATCGACAAATATGAAAGATGATGAATTGTTTGGATTGGGTACTGCAAAAACAGATTCTTCAAAATAGTAAAAAAAAAATTAGGGGTAATTGTTGGAAGGAAGTGATATTTAGAGAATTGGTGATAGGATTAAAGAGAATGGTTGTTTTGAAGTATTCAGAGAAGGAGGGGTAGTTTAAGAATAGTAGGGGTAGATTGATAAATATGAAAGATGATGAATAGTTTGGATTGGGTGCTACAAAAACAAACCTGTCATAATAGTTAAAAAATAGGGGTAATTATTGGAAGTAAGGGCTATTTATAGAATTTGGGGTAGGATTAAAAGGAAGGGTTGTTTTGAAGTTAAGAGAAGTATGGGTAGTTTAAGCATAGCAGGGGTAGATCGACAGATATGAAAGAGAAGAATCGTTTGCATTGGGTGCTACAAAAATTAATCCTTCATAGTAGTTAAAATATAGGGTTAGTTGTTGGAAAGAAGGGCTATTTAGAAAATTAGGGGTAGGATAAAAAAGAAGGGTTGGTTTGAAGTATTAAGGGAAGTAGGGATAGTCTAAGCATAGTAGGGGTAGATCGAAAAATATGAAGGATAATGAATCATTTGGATTGGGTGCTCCAAAAACCAACCCTTCAATGAAGTAATAAAATAGGGGTAATTGTTGGCAGTAAGGGTTATTTAGAGAATTAGGGGTAGGATTAAAAAGAAAATTTGTTTAGAAGTACAAAAAGTAGGGGTGGTTTAAGTATAGTAGGCGTAGATCGACAAATATGAATGATGGTGAATCATTTGGATTGGGTGCTCCCTAATCCAACACTTCACTGAAGTAAAAAAAAAAGGGGTAATTGTTGGCAGTAAGGGCCATTTAGAGAATTAGGGGTAGGACTAAAAAGAAGATTTGTTTTGAAGAATAAAAAGTAGGGGTAGTTTAAGCATATTAGGGGTAGATCGACGAATATGAAAGATAATGAATTGTTTGGATTGGGTGCTGCAAAAACCAATCCTTCACAATAATGAAAAATAAGGGTAATTTTTGGAATGAATGGCTATTTTGAGAATAACGGGTAGGATTAAAAATAAGGGTTGTTTTGAAGTATTCAGAGGAGTAAGGGTAGTTTAAGTGTAGAAGGGTAAATCGACAAATGTGAAAGATGATGAATCATTTGGATCGGGTGCTGCAAAAACCAACCCTTCAAAGTATTTAGAAAATAAGGGTAATTGTTGGAAGTAAGGAATATCTATATAATTAGGGATAGGATTAAAAACAAGGGTTATTTTGAATTATTAAGAGAAGTAGGGGTAGTTTAAGCATATTAGGGATAGTTCGACAAATATGAAAGATGATGAATCGTTTGGATTGTGTGCTACAAAAACAAATCCTTCAAAATAGTAAAAAATAATTGGGGTAATTTCTAGATAGAAGTGCTATTTAGAGAATTAGGGGTAGGATTAAAAAGAAGGGATGTTTTGAAGTATTAAGGGAAGTAGGGGTAGTTTAGAAATAGTAGGGGTAGATCGACAAATATGAAAGATGATTAATCATTTGGATTGGGTGCTCCAAAAACCAACCCCTCACAGAAGTTAAAAATTGGGGTAATTGCTGGAAGTAAGGGTTATTTAGAGAATTAGGGGTAGGATTAAAAAGAAAAGTTATTTTGAAGTATAAAGAGAAGTAGGGGTAGTTTAAGCGTAGTAGGGATAGATCAACGAATATGAAAGATGATGAATTGTTTGGATTGGATGCTGGCAAAAACCGTCCTTCACAATAGTTAAAAAAATAGGGGTAACTGTTGGAAGGAAGGGAAATTTATAGAATTAGGAATAGGATTAAAAAGAAGGGATGTTTTAAAGTATTAAGAGAAATTGGGGTAGTTTAAGCATAGTAGGGGTAGATCGTCAAATATGAAAGATGACGAATCATTTGGATTGGGTGCTGTAAAAACCAACCCTTCACAGAAGTTAAAAAATAGGGGCAATTGTTGTAAGTAAGGGTTATTTAGAGAATTAGGTATAGGATTTAAAAGAAGGATTGTTTTGAAGTATTAGGATAAGTGTCGGTAGTTTAAGCATAGTAGGGGTTGATCGACAAGTATGAAAAATGATGAATCATTTCGATTGAGTGCTCCAAAAACAAACCCTTCACATAAGTTAAAAAAGAGAGGTAATTTTTGGAAGTAAGGGATATTTATATAATTAGGGGTAGGATTAGAAAGATGGGTTATTTTGAAGCATTAAGAGAAGTAGGGGTAGCTTAAGCATAGTAGTGGTAGATCGAGAGATATGAAAGATAATGAATTGTTTGGAATGGGTGCTGCACAAACCTATCCTTCGCAATAGTAAAAAAAATAGGGGTAATTGTTGGAAGGAAGGGGTATTTAGAGAATTAGGGGTAGGATTAAGGAGAAGGGTTGTTTTGAAGTATTAAGAGAAGTAGGGGTAGATCGACAAATATGAAAGATGATGAATCGTTTGGATTGGGTGCTACAAAAATTAATCCTTCATAGTAGTTAAAAAAATAGGGTTAGATGTTGGAAAGTAGGGCTATTTAGAGAATTAGGGGTAGGATTAAAAAGAAGGGTTTGTTTGAAGTATTAAGGGAAGTAGGGATAGTCTAAGAATAGCAGGGGTAGATCGACAAATATGAAAGATGATGAATCATTTGGATTGGGTGCTTCAAAAACCAACCCTTCAATAAAGTAAAAAAATAGGGGTGATTGTTGGCAGTAAGGGCTATTTAGATAATTTGGGCTAGGATTAAAAAGAAGATTTTTTTTGAAGTGCAAAAAGTAGGGGTAGTTTAAGTATAGTAGGTGTAGATCGACAAATATGAAAAACGGTGAATCATTTTGATTGGGTGCTCCAAAAACCAACTCTTCACTGAAGTAAAAAAATAGGGATAATTGTTGGCAGTAAGGGCCATTTAAAGAATTAGGGGTAGGATTAAAAAGTAGTTTTTTTTTTGAAGTATAAAAAGTAGGGGTAGTTTTAGCATATTAGGGGTAGATCGACGAATATGAAAGATAATGAACTATTTGTATTGGGTGCTGCAAAAACCAATCTTTCACAATAGTAAAAACATAGGGGTAATTGTTGGAATAAAGGGCTATTTTGAGAATAAGGGGTAGGATTAAAAATAAGGGTTGTTTTGAAGTATTAAGAGGAGTAGGGGTAGTTTAAGCATATAAGGGTAAATCGACAAATATGAAAGATGATGAATCATTTGGATCTTTTGCTTCAAAAACCAACCCTTCAAAGTATTTAAAAAATAAGGGTAATTGTTGGAAGTAAGGTATATTTGTAGAATAGGGGATAGGATTAAAAAGAAGGGTTATTTTGAAATATTAAGAGTAGTAGGGGTAGTTTATGCATAGTAGGGATAGATCGACAAATATGAGAGATGATGAATCGTTTGGATTGTGAGCTACAAAAACCAATCCTTCAAAATAGTTAAAAAAATAGAGGTAATTGCAGGATAGAAGTGCTATTTAGAGAATTAGGGGTAGGATTAAAAAGAAAAGCTGTTTTGAAGTTTAAAGAGAAGTAGGGGTTGTTTAAGCGTAGTAGGTATAGATCGACGAATATGAAAGATGATGAATTGTTTGGATTGGATGCTGGCAAAACCCATCCTTCACAATAGTAAAAAAATAGGGGTAATTGTTGGAAGGAAGGGATATTTTTAGAATTAGGGGTAGGATTAAAAAGAAGGGTTGTTTTAAAGTATTAAGAGAAATAGGGGTAGTTAAGCATAGTAGGGGTAGATCGACAAATATGAAAGATGATGAATCATTTGGATTGGGTGCTGCAAAAACCAACCGCTCATAGAAGTTGAAAAATAGGGGTAATTGTTGGAAGTAAGGGTTATTTAGAGAATCAGGGGAAGGATGTAAAAGAAGGACTATTTTGAAGTATTAAGATAATTGTGGGCAGTTTAAGCATAGTAGGGGTTGATCGACAAGTATGAAAAATGATGAATCATTTGGATTGGGTGCTACAAAAACCAACCCTTCGCAGAAGTTAAAAAATATAGGCAATTGTCGGAAGTAAGTGCTATTTATATAATTAGGGGTAGGGTTAAAAAGATGGGTTACTTTGAAGTATTAAGAGAAGTAGGGGTAGTTTAAGCATAGTAGTGGTAGATCGACAGATATGAAAGATGATGAACTGTTTGGAATGGGTGCTGCACAAACCAATCCTTCACAATAGTAAAAAAATAGGGCTAATTTTTGAAAGGAATGGATATTTTGAGAATTAGGGGTAGGATTAATAAGAAGGGTTGTTTTGAAGTATTAAGAGAAGAAGGGGTCTTTTAAGCATAGTAGGGGTAGATCGACATATATGAAAGATGATGAATAATTTGGATTGGACACAACAAAAGCCAACCCTCCACGGTAGTCAAAAAATAAGGGAAATTGTTGTAAGTAAGGGCTATTTAGAGAATCGGGGATAGGATTAAAAAGAAGGGCGGTTTTGAAGAATAAATAGAAGTATGTGTAGATCGACAAATATGAAAGATGATGAATCGTTTGGATTGGATGCTGCAAAAACCAACCCTTGACAGTATTTTAAAAATAGGGGTAATTGTTGGAAGGTTGGGCTATTTATAGAATTAGGGGTAGGATTAAAAAGAAAGGTGGTTTTGATTTATTAAGAGAAGTAGGGGTAGTTTAAGTGTAGTAGGGGTAGATCGACAAATATGAAAGATGATGAATAAATTGGATTGGATGCGGCAAAAACCAACCCTTCACAGTAGTTAAAAAATAAGGGTAATTGTTGGAAGTAAGGGTTATTTAGAGAATTAGGCATAGTATTAAAAAGAAGGGCTATTTTGAAGTATTAAGAGAAGTAGGGATAGTTTAAGCATAGTTGGGGTAGATCGAGAAATATGAAAGATGATAAATCATTAGGATTTGGAGCTGCAAAAACCAACCCTTCACAGTAGTAAAAAAATAGGAGTAAAAATTGGAAGGAAGGGCTATTTATAGAATTAGTTGTAGAATTAAAAAGAAAGGTTGTTTTGAAGTATTAAGAGAAGTAGGGGTAGTTTAAGCATAATAGGTGTAGATCGACTAATATGAAAAATGATGAATCATTTGGATTGGATGCTGGAAAAACCAACCCTTCACAGTATTTAAAAAATAAGGGTAATTGTTGGAAGTAAGACTATTTAGAGAATTGGGGATAGTATAGAAAAGAAGGGCTGTTTTGAAGTATTAACAGAGGTAGTGTAACGACCCGAAAATCTGGTCCAGTTTAAAATTTTTATTTTGGCAATTTTAGCGAATTGTGATTATTTAAAATGAATTATTTTAAATAATGTCGACGAGAAATTTGTTTTGAATATATTTAGAACGTATATATTATACGCGCCTTTGTTAGAATACAAATAATTATATATAAATATAATAGGAATTGAAAATGACGCGGTAGTTCGATAATTCGATTTCAAACTTCAATTGAATGTACCGGGTGCAAAACAATCCGGATTTTAGTGAAACCAAAAACATTAGGATCTATTTGATAGTATCTTTCCAACGAATCCGAAAAATCGAAATTTCATAACGGGAATCAAAAGATATGTCCAGTTGAAAATCCTGAATAGTCGCTATGGAAATCAGGCCCTTAAAAATGGGAATTTTGCAAACGACCTCGGATTTCGACGAAACCACTTTTGTTGGGTCCGCAATGTTAAGTTATTGCTAGATTCCAAATTTCATAATTTTTCGAATCAATATGTGAGCGTGGCATAGGAAAATGCGTTTGAACAGTTTCGGTTGATTTTAATCGACTGAAAAATGGCCATTTTTCAAACTGTCTCAGAATTCGACGAAACAAGTTTTGTTAGGACCGTATCGTCAATACGAAGCTAGAAAATATTTTTCAGGAATTTTTAGAGTTAGTATGTGACCCCGGTAATTTGAAATGTACGTTTAAATTTCAATATATTGATTTAAATGGAAATTCAACGGAAACTGTTCGAAACGATCGAATCAGCCTACGATACAAATCCCATTGTGTTCGGAATAGGGGTAAAACGCTATGGACGACAGGCGGTGGGCCTCGTTTCGAGGTCGTATGTAAAAGTCAACTTTTCGAAAAATAAAATAATTAAAAATTTAAAATCCTTTCTCTTTCCTCTCCCCTTAACCCGCTCTGGCCCCCCCTTCTTTCATTCGTTCGATTCAGAAAAAAAAGAAAAAAAACCATAAAATCTAAAACTGCTTCGCCGACGTCGAGCTGCCTCTGATGGCCGCCGCCGCGCCATCGCCTGGCGCGCACACCCCCCTCGCCCTCCCCAGGTGCCGCGACCCTCTCCCCCTTCGATCGTGACCCCACGCACCCCCACCCCCTCATCCTGATGGTCACCGCACTGTCTCCCCTCATCAATCGAAGGACCGACGCACCTCAAACCCCCCCCCCCCCCAACTCCTTCCATCTGTAAGTTTCTTTCTATTTTATTTTCTTTATTTATTTTATTTTATTTCATTTAGGTTTTAATATTTAACTTATTCGGTATTGTTTTAAAAATTAGAATAGTTTTAAAATCTGATTTTTCTTTTATAGGAAATAGAAGTAAAAAGATTTTATTTTTAGAAATAAAAAGAATGATTTTAGTTCATAAAAATGTGATTTTTATAAAGATTAAAAATCATATGGAAGCGTAGAAGGTAGAAAATATGATCTTTATATTTTTAAAGTATTAAAAATATAGTCTTTACTATATAGCGACTATAAATATATGATTTTTGTTTAGGTAGAAAATTAAAAATATAATTTTTACATAAAAGGAATATTAAAAATATCATCTTTATATGTGTAGAAAAATAAAAATGTGATTTTTATAAACTTCATTTTTGAAAAGGCGAAATCTTTATTTTTGAAAAGGCGAAATCTTTATTTTTGAAAGGGCGAAATCTTTATATGAAGAATGGCGTGATAAAAAAATATATAATCTTTACTATATGAACATCGATGTGAAAATAGAATTTTTATCTATATAGTAGCGGGGAGAAAATGGAATTTTTATCCACATAGCGAGATAATAAAAATTCGATTTTTATATATTGAATAGCGAAGTAAAAATTCGATTTTTATATATTGAACAGCGAAGTAAAAATCCGATTTTTATATATAGAATAGCGAAGTAAAAATCCAATTTTTATATATAGAATAGCGAAGTAAAAATTCGATTTTTATATATTGAATAGCGAAGTAAAAATTCGATTTTTATATATTGAATAGCGAAGTAAAAATCCGATTTTTATATATAGAATAGCGAAGTAAAAATTCGATTTTTATATATTGAATAGCGAAGTAAAAATTCGATTTTTATATATAGAATAGCGAAGTAAAAATTTGATTTTTATATATTGAATAGCGAAGTAAAAAATTCGATTTTGATATATTGAATAGCGAAGTAAAAATGTGATTTTTACATATGTAGTGAAAGCGGACAACGAAAGTGACAAAAGGCGAGAACGACGAAGATTTCTACCTAAGAAGAGTCGTGGCATTGGATTAGCTAATATGTGAGAATTTCTCACCTTTCAATTTCTTTTCTAATTATATATTTATACTAGGATGCAGACGGTGCTTAGTAGCACCCGACACAATCGTCCACAGACCATGGACTTGTTTGTTTGATTGCATAGATTAGTTGGATTATTTGATTGAAACTGAATTGTTTGGTGAAATGAATGGATTTGATTGATGTGTGAATGGCATGGGCCTTCACTAGACCGGGGATAAGGCTAGGCCTTGTCCTGTTTCTAGTATCGTGCCGTTATGCCGCCGAAATTTTCTAAAATATGTTAGAAAAATAAAAATATCATTTTTATTGTGTAAATGAACTGAATAGAAATTCATGTGTTGAAATAAAATATTTTATCGTTAAGAATATAATTTAACGTGAAAGTGAACAAATAAATATTTATAAACAAATCGGCCGATTTGTTTATATACACTGATTTGACTGACATTGATTGGGACGATAAAATTTTACACATCGCCCAACTGCACAAATAAAATCTGTGTTTGATTGTTTGAAACCCCACACGGGTGTTGAAATGAAATATGAAGTTCACTCATCCTGATTGATTAAATATGTCGATCGATTGATTGACAGGCTGTTATAAGCGTTAGATATCTATATTTGATGCTTATACAGTGTAGTGCACTTTGGTTGATGGTTGATTATTTTTCAATGCTATTATATACATGTGTTGTATGGAATCCATATAATTAACTTTATATAGTAATTGATTGGGCCTCATTCCAATTTGAAAAATAAAGAATAATATAAAATAAAGGTTCATGTGTTGACAGTACTCACCCGTTGAGATTAGTCATGTGTTGAACGAAATATTTTAATAATAAAATTTGCATCTTTATCAATATAAAATAAAGGTTCATGTGTTGACAGTACTCATCCGTTGAGATTAGTCATGTGTTGAACGAATTATATTTGAAATAGAAATATTTGGAATAGAATATTTGAAAATAGGAATATATGAAGCCGTGTTGATTAGATTGACGCCATTTTGACGTGAACGATATATATATCGATTTTATTCATTTTGTAATGAATATCGAAAATGATTTCAAAACCTGATATATCGAAAATGATTTCAAAATCTGATATATCGAAAATGAATAGAAATGAATTAAATTGAAAACGATTTTGAAATGAATTGAATTGAAAACGATTTTGAAATGAATTGAATATAAAACGATTTCGAAATGAATTGAATATAAAACCAATTCGAATTGAATTGAAAACAAATTCAAATTGAAAACGAATTGAAGTGAAATCAAATTGAATTGAAATTTGATTTGAATAGAAAACGAATTTGATTTCAATTGCATATATAACGAATTTGATTTGAATAGAAAACGAATTTGATTCCAATTGAAATATATAACGAATTTGAATCAAATAGAAAACCACTTTGAATTGAATCGAATTGAAAACGAATTCGAATTGAATTTAAAACGAAGTGAAATGAATTCGAATTGAATTGAAACTTGAGTTGAATAGAAATGAATTTTAAACCAAATTTATAAGGAAAGATTCAACTTTGATTTGAAGTTGAAATGGAAGTTGAAAATGTTTTTGAAACGAATTCAAAACTATTTATAAAATTCGTTTTAAATAGAAATCGACGATATATATATTATATATATTATATATATAATATAATGGCCTGAATAGAACGAGCCGCGCCGCGTTAGTTCGTGAATTTCGACCATTTATTTCAAACGGACATTACGGGAGATCCGACCGTTGGATTCTCCTAAAACCGGAACCATTGGGTTCGTATCGAAAAGAGCTTTCTAACGAATATTAGAAATTAGAAATCTAACGGTTGGATTTGGAATTATGTCCAAATCAAATTTGAAAAAGGTCGCTATAAGTGTAGTTCGATGGCCATTGATGGAAATCGACTGTACGGGCCTTGATAAAAACATTAAAAATAAAGATTAATGAAATGACAGATGATGAATTGTTTGGATTGGGTGCTGCAAAAACCAATCCTTCACAATTATAAAAAAAATAGGTTTAATTGTTGGAAGGAAGGGATATTTAGAGAATTAGAGGTAGGGTTAAAAAGAAGGGTTGTTTTGAAGTATTAAGAGAAGTTGGGATAGTTTAAGTATAGTAGGGGTAGATCGACAGGTACAAAAGATGATAAATCATTTGGATTGGGTGCTACAAAAACCAACCCTTCGTAGTTGTTAAAAAATAAGGGTAATTGTTGGAAGTAAGGGCTATTTAGAGAATTAGGGATAAGATTTGTAACGACCCGGAAAATCTGAACCAATTTAAAAATTTTAAATTGGCTATTTTAGTGGATTTTAAATATTTAAAATAAATATTTTGAATAATAACGATGAAAAGTAAGTTTGAATCGATATTGAAAATAAATATAATTACTTTGAATTATAAACAAGGCCTGAAAAGGCACGGTAATTTCAAATTTTGAATTCAAACTTTGACTGACTGTACTGGGTGCAAAACAAAACGGATTTGAGTGGAACCAAAAATATTTAAATCTATTAGTGGATATCTTTCTAATGAATCAGAAAAATTGAAGATTCATAGTAGGAAGCAAAAGTTATGGCCAAATGAATTTTCAGAAAGGTCACTATGGAAATTAAATAGCCCGTGAAAATGGCCATTTTGCGACCGACCTCGGAATTCGACGAAACCACTTTTGTTGGATCTGGGATGTTAAGTTATTGCTAAGTTTCAAATTTCATAATTTTTGAAGCTTGTATGTGAGCGTGACAAAGGAAAATGTGTTTGGTCGATTTCTATTAAATTGGATCGACCACAAATGGGCCATTTTTCAAACGGTCTCAGAATTCGACGAAACTTGTTTTGTTGGGACAATATCGTCAAAACATAGCTAGATTTATATTACGGGAATTTTTAGAATCAGTATGTGGCCTCGGCAAATTGAAATGTACGTTCAAATTAAGTATTGAATTTTTTATATTTTAATTTGAAGGAAAACAGACTGAAACAGTCGAATGGGCCTACGAAACATATCCCATTATGTTCAGAATGGGGGTAAAACGCTAGGGACGACAGTCGTTGGGTTTGGATTGGTGTTCGTGTGTGAAGAGGGATATTTTAGAATTTTGAAAATATATTAAAAAAATAAAAAAAATACATTGGGCCACATAATCTTTCTCTCTCCCCGATGTTCATCGACGCACGACGGAAAGAGCTCAAATCTTTCCGGGTTGATTTGTAACACCCCATGTCCATTAATGTCACTCACAAAAGGGAATGCATAAACTTCTATGGAGCATTTTAAGTGAATATAGAACAGAAAATCACAACAAGACAGATATGAAATAGTACTTGAAAATTTAAAACTTTATTTATTGCAACGGAAGGTAAACATGTTTGGTTACATCACCAAAACCCAAAGACTAAAGTCAAGTACATAATATCCATCTTGACAAAATCAGAGTACATAATATAAAAAGCATAATCCCATAAATAACCATAAAAGAGATAGGTTGAACTTTACTTCAGCAATCCAAATCTAAGTGCTCCCAAAGAGATCCAAATCAAGCTTCCCACCCTAAGAACCTGGGGGGAAAAGGAAGAAAAGAGGTGGAAACAAAGGGGGTCAGACATAAAGTCTGGCAAGTCCGATAACTCCAACAATATAATTATCAAAGTAACTAGGATAAGACATAAGCTTGGTAGATAAGGAAATGACTGTGAATTAATGGCAAGACCAAGCAACCAAAAATAATAGGATGAGCAAAGATAACGCTAAAGGCGCTTCCTAATCAATATAGGGTAATTACTATACTCTACCGTACTGTACCGTACTGTACTGTACTAACACTAACTGCACTCATATTAGTCACTCTAGAAACTTGATCCCTCTTGACTAAATAGAATGATGATAGCTTCGTGTACTACTAGATGTACCCACTATCCCCACTAGATGTACCCCTTCAATGGTAATTCCATGTACTCCTAGCTGACGTCATAGGTGCCGCCTGCTCCTATCTCCACTAGGTGTACCACTTTAATGATTAATTAATAATGGTAGCTTCGTGTAACCCTAGCTGACTACATAGGTGTCGTCTGCTCCTATCTCCACTAACTGTACCCACTACCCTGCCCCATTCGATCGGCTCCGTAACTCGTAGATACCCGTGCTGGTCCCACAGTGGGGTGTATCACTCCCCTAAAGTGGCAACCCAATACAACTTAAGGATGCACGGCTTATACCTACACGATGCAACAACGTCTTACCTACCAGCCCGGGCCCACGCAAGCACATGACCCCGTTGGACTTGTGTTGCCACCGCTAACCCATTTTGGCCTCTAACAATCAGGCCCAGTAGGCGTGTCCCGTCCTCGACTTGGGTCGAGCTCACAAAGATTCTTAATGGGCTACTGGACTGAAAAGGGCACCCACCAAGCTTCCCACCTAGGCTTGGTCCCCTCTAATACATCCCACTTAACCCCATGTCCACTTACATGTATAAATTTGTTTAAGTGTTTTCTAATTTAACCTAGTCTCACCCTTTTGTTTAATTAACAGGTTGTATTGGTTAAGTCTGCCGGCCTATATACACAAATATTACCCACCTACCCAAGATTTACTTAACCCTCTCACTGGTTCAGACACATTAATTTACGGTTAAGTTTGTGGGCCTATATGTACTAATATTACCCACCTACCCAAGATTTACTTAACCCACTCATTCCGTATAACCCAGTTTACTTAACCCCCAACTTAAACTTAAGTTCTTACAATCCCTAGGGATCAGATTTGGTTAAGTAGTCCATTTCGTTTACCACGTCCATTTTTAATTAATTAATCAATTAATTAAAACCCTTCCCTTCATAGGTGTCAAAACCTATTTTATCCAATAATTTGAATTACATGTCATAAATGTTTATATTCAAATTACTCCATTTTTCTAATCGTATTTCTCATGACATCCTCATGTCACCCACATGTCACCCACTAGATTCCTCATGCCACCCAAGGCACCCACTTAACCCCCTCATGTCCCACTACATATTTACATTGTTTAAGTGTTTCTTAATTTATTACTGTCGTAACCCCTGTAGGACCTCTCACATTAGACTGACATTTGTGGCTGCTGGATTTGCCGGGCGGGTCTGGGCAGTCTTACACCACAAACGAGCCTAACCTCGTGTCCATACAATTGTTACGCATTTAGTTTGGGCCTTTGACCTCTCACATTGGGCTACCATTTGTGGCTGCTGGATTTGTCGGGCGGGTCCGGGCAGTCTTACACCACAAATGAGTCCAACATCGTGTCTTAGGCAATTAATTATACATAATCAATTTCCCCCAATATTTGAATTACTTTCCCTATTCAAATTACAAATCATTTCCATATTTATTTATGTATAAATATGTCACCTTAATTATGTCCACTATTTATGGTACATAAATTGTACCAATTTACATCTCAAATTAATTTCATGCCTTTTTCGGAATTTGTGCCGATTCCCAATATTTAATATCCCTATTCAAATTCAAATTAATCTATGTCCATAATTAAACTATGTCCATTACTACACATTAATTTTCCAATTAATGCCTTCATTAAATTTTTCGCCTTTTAAGGCAATTCACCTTAATTAATATCTCAAATTCGTTATATGCCTCATTTACATGTCAATTCACAATTATTAACATAATCAATATTTTCATCCCATATTTGGATTAATTATTCCTAATCAAATATGTTAATAAAATTCCAATTATCTTTATGACCATAATTCACATTAATTATGTCCATATATCACTTTGCCAATTAATATCTCAATTTACATATATGCCTCTTTTAAGGCTATTACATGCCAATTCACATTTATTAACATAATCAATATTTTTCCCATAACCCCCGCGACGTCTGTTCGCATAGAATATATGATAGACTAAGAAATAGTCTAACACATGAAAAAGGGAAAAACACGAAATATTCACATAACATACAAAATAGGCCTAACTTGCATATGAGAATTTACCACATAACTTGCATAAAATCATAGATCTAAACATATGCCTAAAAGGTATGAACCTGCATGTTATGAATAAGATTTTCATCACAAAATTTACATAGGCAATAACCACAAACTTGCATAACATGATTCATATTCCAAACTCATATTTTTATATAAACTTGCATATGTGATTTATGCAACATAACAATGGTGTAAATTTACCTCTAAACATATAAACTAGCATGTAAAGATTTAGCATATAACTCGTACATTTCATAGCCTAACTTTTGATCTAAAATAGATGTCATAATCTTTACTAACTTGCATGTGATTTATGTCTAAATCAACATCTAAACTTCCATACATACATATGATCTATCATATGAATCAACATAACCAAACTAGCATTTAAACAACATGATGATTTGATTATACATAAGCCAATCATAGAATTACAACATAGATCATAACTTTACAACATGTATGATAACATCACAATTTAACAACATAATCATATCATACGACAAATAACTCACATCATATCCATATTATCCACAATTATATCTAATCTTACTTAATTTAATAATTATCTTGATTAGAGAAATCGAACTTGCCTTTCGTGGTTAAAGAATTATGAACAATTGATCCAACTTGATGCAGAATTGTTGTAGCGACGTTAGTTGATTCGTTGTTGAAGCTCTAAGCTTGAATTAGGTTGAATTGATTAGCTATCTTCCTCTTTAGTTGGCGGCGGCTACACTGAGTTCCATGGCGACGGCATAAAGGCTTTGGTTCCAATTTTAATTAGGTTTAGGGTTAGCATTAGGATGTATTTATACGTGTAGGAAGTTATTTAGGACCATTAGATTAAACCTGAACCATGAGAACCAATCAAATGCAAAATCTCCATTTGAGCGAATCAGCCCACGGGTTGACAACCAAACACCCTGGATTAACCCCTAGTCGACCCAGCGGAGCTCGGGTCGACCTCAAAAATGGGCCGGTTCGGTTATTCCCCCTCCCAATTCGCTGTTTTGAACTTTTTCGCATATTTAATTATTTAATTTTTAATTTTTGTATATATATATATATCAATATATATATATATATATATTTCTCTACGCAACCCATTTCACTTAATTCTTTTCTAAAAATTAAGTATACTTTAATTTGTGAATTTTAATGTTATAAAATTACGGGGTGTTACATGATTCCTCCTCTAATTCTCAATTAAATCGTGTAATTCTTGATCCATTCCAAAGCTCTCGATCTCCTCTTCAAATCCATATAAGGAGCAGCAATTATCGTTGAGTAAATCGAACGTAGCACCCCCTCAAAGTTTCGACCTTCAGGCCGCTGGCCCGACCGCCAAGGACCGTCGAACTGGGCCCCACCAAGTCGCGTCAGCGTGCCACTGCCCCTTCTTCGACGCTGCATAGCCCGATTCCCTTAAAGCCTCATGGATTTCGCGATAATCCAATACCTAGTTTTAAACGAGGAATAGAGGTAATGGGTTTGGTAAATTTTGAACTGTTTTTACACTTTTAAGTGTTGCAAACTTTGAAAAATCATATCTTTTTCGTTTCTTAATGAAATTCAGTGAAACAAGAGACAGTGGACTCGTGTGGACGTATTCTACATTCTAGAAGAGACCGCATATTTTTCTGATCCTTCTGCTATTTTTGGTGGAGTGGAACCCAATGTGAGATTTCTAATTTATAAACGATATGGAAAACGACGATGTATAAATTATATAGTCGATGTATGACTTGTATAAGCATTGTACACCTCGTGTATAAGTGCTGTATAGGTTGTCAGTTCGTTGTATAAGTTATATATGCATTGTAAAAATAATATATATGTTGAAATAGAAGTGAAATGCTTATATAATATATATATATATATATATATATATATATATATATACGCCCCTCGTACACAAACCTTGGATGATATTTATTGATTGTGATTGGTGTGAAAATTGGTTGATAGCGAAGGGTTGATTATAATTATTTGTGGTTGAAATTGATTGATTGTGGTTGAAAAATACCCGTTTGTGGTTGAAAATTATTTGGTTGAAACCACATAGGATTAGTTTGTGGAAATGAAAAATATATACATGCCACCCGCATGCGAACTAGATGCATGATTCCCCATTTCAAAAGCTGCGAGACTTTAAGGTAGAGCGAGGAGTCGTACTAGGGATGGCCCCAGTTTTAACTACCCTGTCGTTATGCTGCCGAAATTTTGAATAATATTCATGTGTTAGAATTATTTTCATGTGTTGAAACTGTATTAGTGTGTTGAAAAGAAATTCATCTATTTGACGACATTCATGTTTTGAAATAAATTGTTTTGCAATTGTAACACCCCGAATTTTCTATTAACACTAAATTTGCTAAAATATTAATAAGTGTGTAAGAGGGGGGATGTATCTAATATGAATATAAAAGTGTGTAAGAGAGGGGATGTATCTAATATGAATATAAAAATATTAATAAGTGTGTAAGAGAGGGGATGTATCTAATATGTATATAAAAACAATAATAAGTGTGTAAAAGGGGGATGTATCTAATGTGTACATTGTAGAATATATATATATATATATATATATATATATATATTGCTGAGTGTTTGCTGAGTCACTTCTGACTCATTGCTGAGTCAACAAGATAAACCCCATCTTGTTTGAACGGCTGCGGTTATTTCTAGGTTAAATCTAATGGCCTAAATGCATTCTAAAATCTATAAATAAGTGGGTAGACCCTAAACCTAAATCACTTGTAAAATTAGAGAAGCTACCGTCATGCTGCTGCCATGGAGTTCAGCGTAGCCGTCACAAACTAAGAAGAGGAAGCCTAATCATCTACAACTAAATCTACACAAATCAAATCAAAAGATCTCTCTTTCTCTAATTCTTTTCTTTTGTTGGTGAGTATGATGATTCTCACAAGACTATTACAAACTAATTTGACTCAGTTATGAATGGATCACAAGAAAGTGATGTGATTTGTAATTGTAAATTCTATATATTGTGGATCTCTTATTATGTTATTATGTTGTCGTATGATGTAAATTATATATGCTATGTCATGCTATGTTGTAAATTCTCTTATGCTATGTCGTGCTATGTTGAGAATCATGTCAAGCTATGTTATACTATCATACTATGCCATGTTATAAATCATGCTATATTATGTTGAAAAATCATGCTGTTGGATCATGCTTAAAGTTATGTTTTTTTAATTTAAATGGATCTTGTTTATGGGAATTTGCCTATTAGGTTAGGTGTACCCATAAACTTGAAACTATAATTAAATAAAACTTGAATATGGGAATTTGCCTATTGAGTTAGGTGTACCCATATAAAACCATGTTGTTAAAAAATTAGTTGATGTTGATTCACACATGTTCATATGTTAGTTTATGAAAATTGATTGAGATTATATTAGGTGAATTTTGAACAAGTTGACACCTTTAGGTCCATGACATGTATAATCTATGCAAGTTGGACATATGCAAGTTTCACCCCTTATTATGATTCATTTGGTCACTTATACATGTTGTTATTATGATAATCTCTTTTGTGCTATGAGTTAGGCTATTCGAGTCTAACATATATTTTGCGAATAAACGTTCAAACGTGGGGTAGGGGTAATATTAGGATTTAATAAATTGGGTGCAATTTTGTAAGATTTTGCATACCATGAATGGATGTCCATAATTGAGTCAATTATGGACATTGTTAAAAATTGGAAGTAATTAATAATTCAAGTAGGGAATTATTAAAATTGGGGGAAAGTGGATTATTATTAATAATCAATGCTTAGGACACGAGGTTGGACTCGTTTGTGATGTAAACCTGCTCGGACCCGCTCGGCAAATCCAGTAGTCACAAATGTCAGCCCAATGTGAGAGGTCCTAGGCCCAAACTAAAGCATAACAGTTGTAAAGACACGAGATTAGACTCTTTTATGGTGTAAGACTGCCCGGACCCGCCCGGCAAATCCAGCTGCCATAAATGCCAGTCTAATGTGAGAGGTCTTTATGAGGTTATGGCCTTAATGAACTAAGAAATACTTAAACAGATAATCATGTAAGGTGGGACATGGGGGTTAAGTAGGTGCCTTGGGTGGCATGAGGAATCTGGTGGTTGCCTTTAGAGGCATTTGAAATACGATTAGACTTAACCAAACACACATGTAAATGAACATGACTAAGTGGGTTAAGTGGGATGGACTAATGGGGACAAGCTTAGGTGGAATGCTTGTGGTAAATAGTGGGGGCCCATTTCAACCAGTATCCCAAAACGTATCTTTATGGGCACGACCCAAGTCGTGGACGGGACACGCATACTGGGTTTGACTATAAGAGGCCAAAACAGGGAGCGGTGGCAACGCAAGTCCAACGGGTTTCATATGCGTGTGTGGACCCGGGCTGGTAGGTAAGACGTTGTTGCATCGTGTAGGTATAAGCCGTGCATGTCCGTTGTATCAGGTTGCCACTTTAGGGGAGTGATACACCCCACTGTGGGGCCAGCACGGGTATCTACGAGTTAGGGAGCCGATCGAATAATGGGAAGTAGGGTACACTTAGTGGAGATAGGGGCAGGCGGCACCTATGTAGTCAGCTAGGGGTACGTAAAGCCATTGGGAAAGTTTCTAAGTGAAGCTAAGTGGGATGAATCTTTAGGGTGACTGGTGTGGTGCAGTATAGTGTTTATCCCTTAGTATTTAGGAGCGCCTATAACGTTGCCTTTAGCGATTGTCTATGTCCTTAATCTGCTCTTCATAGACATTTTCTTCTTTTCCAGCTTATGCCTTAGTCCAGTTATTTTGGTAATAGTATTGTAGAATTATCATATTCACCAGACTTATGTCTGACCCCCACTTTTCCATCCTTTTTCTCCCTTCAGGTCCGCAGGTTGGGCCAAGTTATAGTGGAGTCTAGTTGGATCGCTTATCTTCTGGAAAGCTTGGACTGCTGAAGTAAAGTCCAGCTTATTATCTTTCTTTTTAATGGCTATTCATGTAATGGGATTATGTACTTGTTTTATCAAGATAGATATTGTACTTGACATTGAATATGGTGTTATGATGTAATCAAACATGTTTTGACTTCTGCTACAATGAAATAAAGTTTTTGAATTTCCAAGTACTATTTTATATCTGTCTTGTTGTAATTTTACTGTTCTATATTCACTTAAAACCTCCATGGAAGTTAATGCATTCCCTTTGTGGGTGACATTAATGGACGTGGGGTGTTACACGTGGTATCAGAGCATAAGGTTACCAGAACAGATAATTTTTTTTTTTTTAGAAAAATATTTTTTTTTCTAAAGTATTTTTGGAAGAAGTGCTTTCAAAAAAAAAAACATGTTATTTAAAGAGAGTTTTTATGAAAAACATAATCCCAAATAGCCACATCCTTATCTTTATCTTTCGAATTCTCCATTTTGAATCTTTCCTTTTTCGTTTCAGCATGGCTGAAGATCTTAATCTCCCAGAAGGTGTGACGATTCCAGGGTGGTTTAGGAGATACTTAGAGGCTAGGGCCACCACTGCAGGCCCATCGGATACTCCTCCACCCCTAGTTGCACCCATTCCTCCTCCTCCTCCTCCTCGTGTTGACACTTTTGCAAAGACGTGCAAGGAATTCAAGGCTATGGGAGGAAAAACTTTTCAAGGGACTGAGATGTTTGTGGAGGCCAGAGATTGGCTTAAGGAGACTGAGGAATTGTTGGATATCTTTGATGTGGAAGATGGGAGGAAAGTCCGTTTAGTTGCTTGGTTAATGAAGGGAGAGGCCTCGTTTTGGTGGGAGGTCACTAACGGGGAACGTCCAGTTGATTCATGGGCGGATTTCAGACGAAGGTTTGAGGCAAAGTTTCTTTCAACGGCAGAGGAGAACTTAAATATGGAAAAATTCCTGGCACTAAAGCAAGGGAGCTCATCAGTAAAGGAATATGTCAATAAATTTAATCAGTTAGCAAGGTTTGGCTTGGAGTTGGTGAACACGCCAGAGAAGAAAGCTTTGAGGTTCGTTAGAGGCTTGAATGAACCGTTGCAAGGGTTGGCTATGACCCACATCCCTATGGGAGCCACCTTTGAAAAGCTAGTAGAAATGGCACTTATGCATGAGGATAAGGCAGTTGAAAAGAAAGGGGATCAGAAGAAACCCCAACAGCAAAATAAGAAGGGTGGTAAAAACAATAATGGCAAAGGGAAGAAGAAATGCTTCAATTGTGGGACGCCTGGCCATCTCAGCAAAGATTGTAGAAAGAAAAAGAAGACTGGTTGTTTTCATTGTGGAGATGCGGGACATTTAGTGAAGGACTGTCCAAAGAAGGGGCAGAAGGCAGGGTCTACCTCGGGAGGACATGTGCAGGCTCTTATGACACCAGGGCAGGCAAGGGGGTAGGTTCAGGCTATTGCGGCCCCACCGCTGCAAGAAAGAGGTAGAACAATTTCTGTTGAAAGCTTAGTTTTTCTGTTTGATCATCCTGTCCGTACCTTATTCGATTCTGGCGCATCTCATTCGTTTATCTCTGCATCATTAGTTGAATCACTGCACTTGAACACCAGTTTAGTAGAGTATCCCTTGGTCGTTTCAAATCCAATTGGGGGTTCGGCTCATTTGACCATGATATGTTTGGATTTGAAAATCTCTATACTTAGCGTTGAATTTAGATGTGATGCTTATGTATTGGGCTTCACGGGCTATGGGCTAATTTTAGGAATGGATTGGTTGTCTAGAAATAGGGTCATTCTTGATTGTGAAAGGAGAGTAGTTAGGCTTGTGACTCGGCTTGGTAATGCTCTCGACATCTTTTGTAATCCCATAAATTCCGTTATGCTAATTTATCTTGAATCGCTTGACGCGTCTGTAGAGAACCTGCGATCGGTAGAAGTGGTCCGGGAATATCCGGATGTGTTTGAGGAGGTGAAGGGCTTACCTCCAAAGCGGGAGATAGACTTTCGAATTTATCTTGTGGATAATGCTAAACCCGTATCTTTGCCAGTGCGCCACATGGCTCCTCGTGAAAGGAGGGAACTCAATAAGCAAGTAAAGGAGTTGCTTGAGAAGGGGTTCATAAGACGTAGTATATCGGAATGGGGTGCTCCAGTAGTTTTTGCCACAAAGGCGGATGGGTCTCTTAGACTTTGTATGGACTATAGAGAACTAAACAAGCTTACTAAAAAGAACCGACACCCACTGCCGAGGATTGATGATCTCTTTGATCAGCTAGTTGGCGCCTCAGTGTTTTCGCAGTTGGACTTAGCCACTGGCTTTCATCAACTGAGAGTGGCTGAGGATAGTATAGATAAGACTGCTTTTAGGACTCCTGACGGATTCTATGAATGGCTAGTGATGCCCTTTGGTTTGGCAAACGCCCCTGCATATTTTGTTGATTTGATGAGTAGGGTGTTTAGGGAATACCTTAACAAATTCGTGGTAGTCTTTGTGGATGACATCTTAGTCTTTTCTAAGAATAAAGAAGAGCACTCCCTACATCTTAGGGAAGTGTTGGAAACCCTTCGAGCACATAACCTTAAGGCAAAATTTTCTAAGTGTCACTTCTGGAGGAAGGAAGTACGGTTCTTAGGGCACGTGGTTTCCAAAGAAGGGATAGCAGTGGATCCCGCAAAGGTGGTGGCCATCCAAGATTGGAAGGTCCCTAATAATGCAACCGAAGTAAGAAGTTTCTTGGGGTTGGCTGGCTATTATAGGAAGTTTATCAAAGACTTCGCAAAAATATCAGCTCCATTAACACGGTTAACGAAGAAGAACCTGGTTTTTACGTGGGACAAAGATTGCGATGATGCGTTCCAACGTTTAAAGAGAGCCTTAACTTCAGCCCCAGTCTTAGTGCTGCCAGACGGGAATAAACCGTTTACCATCTATACTGATGCTTGTGGGACGGGACTTGGCGCGGTCCTCATGAAAGAGGGAAGAGTAATAGCCTATGGTGGAAGGCAGTTGAGGGTTCATGGAAAGAATTACCCCACGCATGACTTAGAGCTAGCCGCAATTGTTTTCGCGCTTAAGTCTTGGCGTCACTATCTTCTTGGTGAGAAATTCGAACTGTTCACTGACCACAAATCATTAAAATACTTATTCTCTCAGAAGGATTTGAATTTAAGGCAGCAACGGTGGATGGAATTCATAGCCTCCTACGATTTTGAAATAGCATATACCCCGGGCAAGGGTAACGTGGTGGCAGACGCCTTAAGTAGGAAAAGGTTGTCCTTGAGTCCGTTGTTTGTTGAACGACAAAGCTTAGAATTCATCTCTATGTTTGACTTTAGACCCTCCGTTGACTTAGTACCCGGTCTGTTAGCATCCTTGGAGGTTAGACCTACACTTCTAGGACGGGTTGGTGAGGCACATCGAGACGACCCACGGTTGGTTGAGATAGTAGAAAAGCTCAAGGGGGGGGGGGTGAGTCGTCAAGCCATCTTCGTAGGTATACCCTAGACGATAAGTGTTGGTTACGAAGGGATAATAGACTTTGTGTACCGCAAGAAGAAGACTTAAGGAAGGCCATTCTTGATGATGCTCATCGCTCAAAAATGACCATTCATCCCGGCGGGGATAAGATGTACAAAGATATGAAGCGGGTTTTCTTTTGGGCCGGTATGAAAAAGGATGTGGCCGAGTACGTCGCTAGATGCTCGGTGTGCCAAAGAGTTAAAGCAGAACAAAAGAAATCCGGTGGGTTGCTTCACCCATTAGAAGTTCCACTATGGAAATGGGAAAGCATCTCAATGGATTTTGTGGATGGATTACCAAGATCAAGGAAGGGTAACACGGGGATTTGGGTTATAGTAGATAGACTTACTAAAAGCGCCCATTTTATTCCCGTGAAAAGTAAGAGGACTGCTCCGTGGTTGGCTTCTGTATACATTAAGGAGATAGTTCGTTTGCACGGTATTCCTTCTAGTATAGTAAGCGACCGTGACCCCATCTTTACTAGCGAATTTTGGAAGAGTTTACAAGAGGCGGTAGGGACTCAGCTATGTTTGAGCACCGCATATCATCCTCAGACAGACGGCCAGACCGAGAGGGTGAATCGCATTCTAGAGGATCTTTTAAGGCTTTGTATCCTAGACTTTGGGGGTACATGGGAAGAGCACCTTCCTTTAGTAGAATTCGCATATAACAATAGCTTTCAGTCTAGTATTGGCATGGCACCTTTCGAAGCTCTTTATGGAAGGCCTTGCCGTTCGCCTACATGTTGGTGGGAATCTACCGATAAAATCCTACTTGGGCCCGATATGGTTAGGGAAACCTCGGAGAAGACTGAGTTGATTCGAAGGAGGATGAAAGCAGCACAAGATAGGCAAAAATCGTATGCTGAGAAGAGGAGGACAGATCTTGAGTTTGACATTGGGGACATGGTTTTTATCAAAGTATCTCCGTTACAGAATGTTGTTCGCTTTGGGTCCGTGGGGAAATTAGCACCAAGGTTTGTAGGGTCGTTTCCTGTAAAAAACAGGATTGGGATGATGGCATATAGGGTGGAGTTGCCTGAGAAACTTAGTGGAATACACGACGTATTCCATGTATCACATTTGAGGAAGTGTTTGCACAAGACCGCGGAGGTGGTAGAGCCGAGCTTGCTTAAAGAGGTGGAAATAGAGCGTGATGCAACAATTAGACGAGCTCCTACATGCATTCTTGGGTCGGAGATCAAAAAGTTGAGGAATCGAGAGGTCAGACTGGTTAAAATGCAATGGGGAAATGATGAGAGCAACGCAACTTGGGAGACAGAAGAGAAGATGCGTTCGTTGTACCCTTTTCTTTTTGAGGGTATGTCTTTTAATTTCTCCTTTATCGCTTAGCTTATCTTATCTTATCTTTAGTATGTCCTCTCATTAGTATCTTTGACCTTTAGTTAGGATAATCCTATGGTTGAAACAAGTGTTTGAGACATGTTATGTATGATGGATGCAAAATGGATGCAAGTGTTTGCTAGTGGTTGCATATATACACACACTTTAGGCACTAGATCGGCTCAGTCTCTACATATTGCATATTGCATATATATGGATGTATTTAGTAAAATGGATGAACGATGGTTGTATTATCATGTGGATGCTGCATTCAGATGATGGTTGTGCACGCATATAGAAGTATTATGTAGCATTAAGAATCTTTTGCATACATAATGGATGCATGGCACGATCATAGTTGCATTAAGGAGGTCAACTGAATCAGTGGACCGCCTGATTTTGCATTAGATACGGACATATACACAAACTGTGCATTTAAACATGAAAGCATTAGAAGTCTGTAAGGACAATGGATGCCTGTGTATGATGGATGAGTAGATGGACGTTTGGATGGTAGGATATACATTCTTCCAGACTTGAAGATTTCGGGAACGAAATCATAAAAGGATGGGAGAATGTAACACCCCGAATTTTCTATTAACACTAAAGTTGCTAAAATATTAATAAGTGTGTAAGAGGGGGGATGTATCTAATATGAATATAAAAGTGTGTAAGAGAGGGGATGTATCTAATATGAATATAAAAATATTAATAAGTGTGTAAGAGAGGGGATGTATCTAATATGTATATAAAAACAATAATAAGTGTGTAAAAGGGGGATGTATCTAATGTGTACATTGTAGAATATATATATATATATATATATATATATATATATATATTGCTGAGTGTTTGCTGAGTCACTTCTGACTCATTGCTGAGTCAACAAGATAAACCCCATCTTGTCTGAACGGCTGCGGTTATTTCTAGGTTAAATCTAATGGCCTAAATGCATTCTAAAATCTATAAATAAGTGGGTAGACCCTAAACCTAAATCACTTGTAAAATTAGAGAAGCTACCGTCATGCTGCTGCCATGGAGTTCAGCGTAGCCGTCACAAACTAAGAAGAGGAAGCCTAATCATCTACAACTAAATCTACACAAATCAAATCAAAAGATCTCTCTTTCTCTAATTGTTTTCTTTTGTTGGCGAGTATGATGATTCTCACAAGACTATTACAAACTAATTTGACTCAGTTATGAATGGATCACAAGAAAGTGATGTGATTTGTAATTGTAAATTCTATATATTGTGGATCTCTTACTATGTTATTATGTTGTCGTATGATGTAAATTATATATGCTATGTCATGCTATGTTGTAAATTCTCTTATGCTATGTCGTGCTATGTTGAGAATCATGTCAAGCTATGTTATACTATCATACTATGCCATGTTATAAATCATGCTATATTATGTTGAAAAATCATGCTGTTGGATCATGCTTAAAGTTATGTTTTTTTAATTTAAATGGATCTTGTTTATGGGAATTTGCCTATTAGGTTAGGTGTACCCATAAACTTGAAACTATAATTAAATAAAACTTGAATATGGGAATTTGCCTATTGAGTTAGGTGTACCCATATAAAACCATGTTGTTAAAAAATTAGTTGATGTTGATTCACACATGTTCATATGTTAGTTTATGAAAATTGATTGAGATTATATTAGGTGAATTTTGAACAAGTTGACACCTTTAGGTCCATGACATGTATAATCTATGCAAGTTGGACATATGCAAGTTTCACCCCTTATTATGATTCATTTGGTCACATATACATGTTGTTATTATGATAATCTCTTTTATGCTATGAGTTAGGCTATTCGAGTCTAACATATATTTTGCGAATAAACGTTCAAACGTAGGGTAGGGGTAATATTAGGAATTAATAAATTGGGTGCAATTTTGTAAGATTTTGCATACCATGAATGGATGTCCATAATTGAGTCAATTATGGACATTGTTAAAAATTGGAAGTAATTAATAATTCAAGTAGGGAATTATTAAAATTGGGGGAAAGTGGATTATTATTAATAATCAATGCTTAGGACACGAGGTTGGACCCGTTTGTGATGTAAACCTGCCCGGACCCGCCCGGCAAATCCAGTAGTCACAAATGTCAGCCCAATGTGAGAGGTCCTAGGCCCAAACTAAAGCATAACAGTTGTAAAGACACGAGGTTAGACTCTTTTATGGTGTAAGACTGCCCGGACCCGCCCGGCAAATCCAGCTGCCATAAATGCCAGTCTAATGTGAGAGGTCTTTATGAGGTTATGGCCTTAATGAACTAAGAAATACTTAACCAGATAATCATGTAAGGTGGGACATGGGGGTTAAGTAGGTGCCTTGGGTGGCATGAGGAATCTGGTGGTTGCCTTTAGAGGCATTTGAAATACGATTAGACTTAACCAAACACACATGTAAATGAACATGACTAAGTGGGTTAAGTGGGATGGACTAATGGGGACAAGCTTAGGTGGAATGCTTGTGGTAAATAGTGGGGGCCCATTTCAACCAGTATCCCAAAACGTATCTTTATGGGCTCGACCCAAGTCGAGGACGGGACACGCATACTGGGTTTGACTATAAGAGGCTAAAACAGGGAGCGGTGGCAACGCAAGTCCAACGGGTTTCATATGCGTGTGTGGACCCGGGCTGGTAGGTAAGACGTTGTTGCATCGTGTAGGTATAAGCCGTGCATGTCCGTTGTATCAGGTTGCCACTTTAGGGGAGTGATACACCCCACTGTGGGGCCAGCACGGGTATCTACGAGTTAGGGAGCCGATCGAATAATGGGAAGTAGGGTACACCTAGTGGAGATAGGGGCAGGCGGCACCTATGTAGTCAGCTAGGGGTACGTAAAGCCATTGGGAAAGTTTCTAAGTGAAGCTAAGTGGGATGAATCTTTAGGGTGACTGGTGTGGTGCAGTATAGTGTTTATCCTTTAGTATTTAGGAGCGCCTGTAACGTTGCCTTTAGCGATTGTCTATGTCCTTAATCTGCTCTTCATAGACATTTTCTTGTTTTCCAGCTTATGCCTTAGTCCATTTATTTTGCTAATAGTATTGTAGAATTATCATATTCACCAGACTTATGTCTGACCCCCTCTTTTCCATCCTTTTTCTCCCTTCAGGTCCGCAGGTTGGGCCAAGTTCTAGTGGAGTCTAGTTGGATCGCTTATCTTCTAGAAAGCTTGGACTGCTGAAGTAAAGTCCAGCTTGCTATCTTTCTTTTTAATGGCTATTCATGTAATGGGATTATGTACTTGTTTTATCAAGATAGATATTGTACTTGACATTGAATATGGTGTTATGATGTAATCAAACATGTTTTGACTTCTGCTACAATGAAATAAAGTTTTTGAATTTCCAAGTACTATTTTATATCTGTCTTGTTGTAATTTTACTGTTCTATATTCACTTAAAACCTCCATGGAAGTTAATGCATTCCCTTTGTGAGTGACATTAATGTACGTGGGGTGTTACAGCAATAAAAATCACCTATTTATTTATATATATAAAATATAGAAAACCTTCATGTGTTGAATTGAAATTCATTCGTTGAATAGAAATTCATGTGTTGAATGGTATTCGTGTTTTAAATATAAAAATCACCTTTTTATCTATATATATAAAATATAGAAAACCTTCATGTGTTGAATTGAAATTCATTCGTTGAATAGAAATTCATGTGTTGAATGTTATTCGTGTTTTAAATATAAAAACCACCTTTTTATTTATATATATATAAAATATAGAAAACTTTCATGTGTTGAATAGAAATTCATTCGTTGAATGGAAATTCATGTGTTGAATGGTATTCGTGTTTTAAATATAAAAATCATATTTCACCACCTATATGAACTATATAAAATAGTCGTGTTTTGGAATAAATTGTTTAACAATAAAAATCATATTTTAATTATATACATGAATTGTTAAAAATAATGAAGTGTTGAAATGGAAGTTAGTTTGATAAAAATATCATTTTTATCAAAGGTATGAAAAGTAATTGGTTTTGAAATCGAAGAATCGATTATATTTACATATACATATATATATATATATATATATATATATAATTAAAATAAATCGAATAATGAAGCTGTAGTTCGTGTTTTGAAACCGTGATTTCAAATGATTAGTGCGGGAGATCCGACCATCGGATTTTCTCGAAACCGAAACCGTTGGGTTCGCTTTGGAAATATCTTTCCAACGACACCAACTTTGCAAAGATCCAACGGTTGGATTATCTGGAATGTTTAATTCAAATCTGAAGAAAAACAGCACCAGAATCGATTATATATATATATGTATATAATTATATTAAATCGAATAACTACGCTGCAGTTCGTATTTTGAAATCGAAACTTCAAACGATTATACCAGGAGATCCGACCATTGGATTTTCCCGAAACTGGAACCTTTGGATTCGTTTTGAAAAGACCTTTCTAGTGATATAAATTTTGTGATGATCCAACGGTTAGATTTTCAGATATGTGTAAATCAAATATGAAGAAAAACAGCGCCACGGCCGCGTTATGGCCTGAAGCGTCGTTTGAATAAATTAGCTATTTTAAAATAAATAAAAATAGCGATAAATCGTTATAAAATATTATAAACGATATGGAATGTGAAATTTAGAAACTAACTGAAGGTTGGCTAAGTCGAATGGTTTCCTGGGTATTGGTCTGATGTTGGTTTCGGCCTTCTGGGTTAATATTTGGGAAATCGTTCTCTTACTGATTTACGGTTAGCGACTAATGAATTGAAATGATGCGTATGTGTGTTTGTGTAGCACTTGTTTTATTCTTTACGCGAGTTGCTCAGAAAGACCGGGTTTATCCCATTCTGAATAACTTAATCGACGATAAGAAATCGAAGATGAAGACGGTGGTTGAACCGGAAATCTTCACCTCGTTTGGATGGTAACTGATGTCCTGATTGGGAGGCATCCTGAAATATGGATAATGAGTGGTGATCGTCCAGACGTACGTGGAGATCGATGGGTTTGCGAGGAATATAGTGCCTCCGGTTTCGTTCAGACCCAGAACGGACTTGCAAATGGATTGTGTGTCAGACATTCGAATTTATTCTGTGTGATTGATAGCCATCTGTTGCATGGTGTGAATTGCCTGTGTGGCATGCTAAGATGTCGTCATCAGGGCTTCTGTTGAAAAGCAAAGTCTTGTGGTTGATGGTCAAAGCACCGCCTGTGTGGCGTAGTTTTGTGTATAACGTGAATTCGCGAGCCTCACACCCCGATATGAACTAGAAACGGGAGAAGGACCTCAGGGAGGGCATGCGTTTCCTTCTAGCTAGAGGTGGTGTCGGTGCTTAAACTGGCTGACATTTATATTATTTTCACCTATGTGGTTGTTGCTGTTGTGAGGAGCCTCGGTTATATTGGTCGATCCGGGACCGATGGAGTCATTCGTTGGCTCATTTACGCCCCCAAAGGGCGGGGAAACGTTGTGTCCAGGAATTTTAATCCACATCGGTGGACCGGCCCCTGACGATCCAAGGGTCACTCGAGATCTGATCCTGAGACATGGGCTAGATTGTCTCAAAGTCGGTAAGGACTATCTTTTGCCTTGGTTCATGACGGAAATCCAATTTCCAAATATGTGACTGTGTGGTTTTGATTGTATATGTATATATGGCGACATGATATATGGTACCCATGCCATCTATGATTGATAGTTATGATTGAAATTGTTTTTGAAGCATGTAAACACTAGTAATAATGCCAAATGCTTTTGTTTTATTCGTATCAAGCATATTTTGGCCATTATAAGGTAAAACTCTATCCTCTGGTTTGTGTTGCGTTGTGTGATGGGAACTAAGTCTTATAATGGCTTCATTTTTATAAAAAGCATTGCGATGTTTAAAAGATTCAATTGTTTTAAAGCACCGACAATCCAATGGAGTAAACTCGTTCCGCGAAAGTGGTGTGGTCCTGTGATTAGCCATATTTTAAATGTGTTGAGTAGATTTCTCATACCAGTCCCATGACTGACTCGTAGTTTGTTTCACTTGCAAACTCAGGTGCCCCTTTTTCTACATGGGCAGCCATGTATTCAGGTTATTAGCAGGCGTTCTGGATAGCTGGAGCTGAAGATGGATTCTATCATTTATCTCTTTTTATGGTGTTCAGCTCCTATTGTACATTATTTTTAGTTTTCCGCTGTTGACATTTATGTATAGCTGAACTGTATTTGTACTAAGTATGATCCTATATACTGTGTAACTCTGATGATTACTTTTATCCAGCGTATTATTTGTTCATTATCTGGTGTATTTATTTATTTCTGTTCTGCTGTTATCTCTTTACGTGTTATATTCCAAAGATTACCCTTGAATCCGTCAGTACGGACTTGGGGTCGTCACAAGATTAAAAAGAAGGGCTAGTTTGAAGTATTAAGAAAAGTAGGGATAGTTTAAGCATAGTAGGAGTAGATCGACAAATATAAAAGATTATAAATAGTTTGGACTGGGTGCTGCAACCTTCACAGTAGTTAAAAAATAGGGGTAATTGTTGGAAGTAAGGGATTTTTAGAGAATTTAGGGTAGGATTAAAAATAAGGGTTGTTTTGAAGTATTAAGAGAAGTACGGGCAGTTTAAGCATAGTAGGGTTATACCAATAAAAATGAAAGATGATGAATCATTTCGATTGGATGCTGTAAAAACTAATCCTTCATAGTAGTTAAAAAACATGAGTAATTGTTGGAAAGAAGGGCTATTTAGATAAGTAGGGATAGGATTAGAAAGAAGGGTTGTTATGAAGTATTAAGAGAAGTATGGGTAGTTTAAGCATAGTAGGGGTAGATCGACAAATATGAAAGATGATGAATCGTTTGGATTGGGTGCTGCGAAAACCCATTCTTTATAATAGTTAAAAAATATGGGTAATTGTTCGAAAGAAGGGTTATTTAGAGAATTAGGGGTCAGATTGAAAAGAAGGGTTGTTTTGAAGCATTGAGGAAATTAGGGGTAGTTTAAGCATAGTTGGGTTAGATCGACAAATAGAAAGATGATGAATCGTTTAGATTGTGTGATGCAAAAACCAACCCTTTACAATTGTAAAAAAATAGGGGTAATTGTTGGAAGGAACAACTATTTAGAGATTTAGGGGTAGGATTCAAAAGAAGGGCTATTTTGAAGTATTAAGAGAAGTACGGGTAGTATAGGCATAGTAGGGATAGATCGACAAATACGAAAGATGATAAATCATTTGGATTGGGTGCTGCAAAAACCAACAATTCACTTTAGTTAAAAAATAAGGGTTATTGTTGGACGTAAGGGGTATTTAGAGAATTAGGCATATGATTAAAAAGAAGGGCTATTTTGAAGTATGAAGAGAATTAGGGTTCGTTTAAGCATAGTAGGGGTAGATTGACAAATATGAAAGATGATAAATCATTTGAATTGGGTGCTGCAAAAACCAACCCTTCACAGTAGTTAAAAAATAGGGTTAATTGTTGGAAGTAAGGGCTATTAAGATAATTTGGGGTAGGAATAATAAGATGGGTTGTTTTGAAGTATTAAGAGAAGTCTGGGTAGTTTAAGCATAGTAGGGGTAGATCGACAAGTATGAAAGATGACGAATCGTTTGGATTGGGTGCTGCAAAAACCAATCCTTCATAGTAGTTAAAAAATAGGGGTAATTGTTGGAAGGAAGGACTATTGGTAGAATTAGGGGTAGGAATAAAAAGAAGGGTTGGTTTGAATTATTAAGAGAAGTAGGGGTAGTTTAAGCATAGTAGGGGTAGATCGACAAATATGGAAGATGATGAATCGTTTGTATTGTGTGCTGCAAAAACAATCCTTCACAGTAGTTAAAAAATAGGGATAATTGTTGGAAGGACTATTTAGAGAATTAGGGATAGGATTAAAAAGATGGGTTGTTTTGAAGTATTAAGAGAAGTAAGGGAAGTTTAAGCATAGTAGGGGTAGATCGACAAATATGAAATATGATGAATAGTTTGGATTGGATGCTGCAAAAAACAAGCCTTCACAATAGTTAAAAAATAGGGGTAATTGTTGGAAGGAAGGGATATTTAGAGAATTAGGGGTAGGATTAAAAAGAAGGGCTGTTTTTAAGTATTAAGAGTAGTAGGGGTAGTTTAAGCACAGTTGGGGTAGATCGACAAATACGAAAGATGATAAATCATTTAGATTAGGTGCTGCAAAAACCAACCCTTCATACTGGTTAAGAAATAAGATTAATTTTTGGAAGTAGGGGCTATTTAGAGAATTAGGGATAGGATTAAAAAGAAGGGCTATTTTGAAGTATTAAGAGAAGCAGGGATAGTTTAAGCATAGTAGGGAAAGATCGACAAATATGAAAGATGATAAATCATTTGGATTGGGTACTGCAAAAACCAACCCTTCACAGTAGTTAAAAATCAAGGGTAATTGTTGGAAGTAAGGGCTATTTAGAGAATTCGGCGTAGGATCAAAAATAAGAGGTGTTTTGAAGTGTTAATATAAGTATGGATAATTTAAGCAGAGTTGGGGTAGATCGACAAATATGAAAGATGATGAATTGTTTCGATTGGGTGCTGCAAAAACCAATTCCTCGTAATAATTAAAAAATAGGTGTAATTGTTGGAAAGAAGATATATTTTGAGAATTAGGGGTAGGATTAAAAAGAAGGGTTGTTTTGAAGTATTAAGGAATGTAGGGGTAGTTTAAGCATAGTAGGGGTAGATTTGAAGTATTAAGGAAAGTAAGGGTAGTTTAAGCATAGTAGGGGTAGATCGACAAATATGAAAGAAGATGAATCGTTTAGATTGTGTGATGCAAAAACCAACCCTTCACATATGTCAAAAAATAGGGGTAATTGTTGGAAGTTAGGGATATTTAGAGAATTAGAGGTTGGATTAAAAATAAGGACCGTTTTGAAGTATTAAGAGGAGTAGGGGTTGTTTAAGCATAGTAGGGTAGATCGACAAATATGAGAGAAGATGAATCATTTAGATTGGGTACTCCAAAAACCAACCATTCACAGAAGTTAAAAAATAGGAGTAATTTTTGGAAGTAAGGGCTATATAGAGAATTTGGGGTAGGATTAAAAAGAGGGGTCGTTTTGAAGTATAAAGAGAAGCACGGGTAGATTAAGCATAGCAGGGGTAGGTCGACGAATATGAAAGATGATATATTGTTTGGATTAGGTGCTGCAAAGACCAATCCTTTACAATAGAAAAAAATAGGGGTAATTGTTGGAAGGATGGTCTATTTAGGGAATTAGGGTACGATTAAAAAGAAGGGTTGTTTTGAAGTATTAAGAGAGGTACGGGTAGTTTCAGCATACTAGGGGTAGATCAACAAATACGAAAGATGATAAATCATTTGTATTGGATGCAGGAAAACCCAACCATTCACAGTAGTTAAAAAATAAGGGTAATTATTGGAAGTAAGGAGTATTTGGAGAACTGGGGATATGATTAAAAAGAAGGGCTATTTTAAAAGATTAAGAGAAGTTGGGATAGTTTAAGAATAGTAGGGGTAGATCGACAAATATGAAATAAGATAAATTGTTTGGATTGGGTGCTTCAAAAACCAACCCTTCACAATAGTTAAAAAATAGGGGTAATTTTTGGAAGTAAGGGCTATTAAGAGAATTTGGGGTAGGATTAAAAAGATGGGTTATTTTGAAATATTAAGAGAAGTATGGGTAGTTTAAGCATAGTACGGGTAGATCGACAAATATGAAAGATGATGAATCATTTGGATTGGGTGCTACAAAAACCAATCCTTCACAGTAGTTAAAAAATAGGGGTAATTGTTGGAAGGTATGGCAATTTATAGAATTAGGGGTAGGATTAAAAAGAAGGGTTGTTTTGAAGTATTTAGAGAAGTAGGGGTAGTTTAAGCATAGTAGGGGTAGAACGACAAATATGAAAGATGATGAATCGTTTGGATTGTGTGCTGCAAAAACCAATCCTTCACAGTAGTTATAGAAAAGGGATAATTGTTGGAGGAAGGGCTATTCATAGAATTAGGTGTATGATTAAAAAGAAGGGTTGTTTTGTAGTATTAAGAGAAGTATGGGTAGTTTAAGCCTAATGCGGGTTGATCGACAAGTATTAAAGATGATTAATCATTACGATTGGATGCTGCAAAAAAAATCCTTCACAATAGTTTAAAAATAAGGGTAATTGTTGGCAGTAAGGGAAAATTAGACAATCAGGGGTAGGATTAAAATGAAGGGTTGTTTTGAAGTATAAAGAGAAGTAGGGGTAGTTTAAGCATATTAGGGGTAGATCGACGAATATAGATAATGAATTGTTTGGATGAGTGCTGCTAAAACCAATCCTTCACAATAGTAAAAAAAGGGGTAATTATGGGAAGGAAGGGCCATTTACAGAGTTAGGGGTTGGATTAAAAAGAAGGGCTGTTTTGAATTATTAAGAGAAGTAGGGTTAGTTTTAGCATAGCATAGGTAGATCAACAAATACGAAAGATAATAAATCATTTGGATTGGGTGCTGCAAAAACCAACCCTTCACGGTAGTTAATTTTTTTTAATAATTGTGGGAAGTAAGGGCTATTTAGAGAATTTGGGGTAGGATTAAAAATAAGGGTTGTTTTGAAGTATTAAGAGAAGTATGGGTAGTTTAAGCATAGTAGGGTATATTGACAAATATGAAATATGATGAATCATTTCGATGAGGTGCTGCAAAACCAGTCCTTCATAGTTGTTAAAAAACAGGAGTAATTGTTGGAAGGAAGGTCTATTTAGATAATTAGGGATACAATTAAAAACAAGGGTTGTTTTGAAGTATTAAGAGAAGTATGGGTAGTTTAAGCATAGAAGGGTAAATCGACAAATATGAAAGATGATGAATCGTTTAGATTGGGTGCTGCAAAAACCAATTCTTCATAATAGTTAAAAAATGGGGGTAATTATTGGAATGAAGGGCTATTTAGAGAATAATGGGTAGGATTAAAAAGAAGGGTTGTTTTGAAGTATAAGGGAAGTAGGGGTAGTTTAAGTATAGTAGGGGTAGATCGACAAATATGAAAGATGATGAATCGTTTAGATTGTTTGATTCAAAAACCAACCCTTCACAGAAGTTAAAAAATAGAGGTAATTTTTGGAAGTAAGGGCTATTTAGAGAATTAGAGGTACGATTAAAAAGATGTACCGTTTTGAAGTATTAAGAGAACTAGGGTTAGTTTAAGCATTGTAGAGTTAGACCAACAAATATGAAGTTGATGAATCATTAGGTTTGGTTGCTCCAGAAACCAACCCTTCACAGAAGTTAAAAAATAGGGGTAATTATTGGAATTAAGGGCTATTTAGAAAATTAGGTGTAAAATTAAAAAGAAGGTTTGTTTTGAAGTATAAAGAACAGTATGGGTAGTTTAAGCATAGTAGGGGTAAATCGACGAATATGAAAGATGATTAATTGTTTGGATTGGGTGTTGCAAAAACCAATCATTTACTATAGTAAAAAAATAGGGGTAATTTTTGGATGGAAGGGCTATTTAAAGAATTAGGGGTAGGATTAAAAAGAAGGGCTGTCTTGATGTGTTAAGAGAAGTACAGGTAGTTTAAGCATAGTAGGGGTAGATCGACAAATATGAAAGATGATAAATCATTTGGATTGGGTGCTGCAAAAACCAAACATTCACAGTAGTTTAAAAATAAGGGTAATTGTTGGAAGTAAGGGGTATTCAGAGAATTAGAGATATGATTAAAAAGAAGGGCTATTTTGAAGTATTAAGAAAATTAGGGTTAGTCTAAGCATAGTAGGGGTCGATCTACAAATATGAAAGATGATAAATCATTTTGGATTGGGTGTTGCAAAAACCAACCCTTTACAGTAGTTAAAAAATAAGGGTACTTGTTGGAAGTCAGGGTTATTAAGAGAATTTGGGGTCGGATTAAAAAGATGGGTTGTTTTGAAGTATTAAGAGAAGTAGGGGTAGTTTAAGCATAATAGGGGTAGATCGACAAATATGAAAAATGATGAATCATTTGGATTGGATGCTGCAAAAACCAACCCTTCATAGTAGTTAAAAAATAAGGGTAATTGTTGGAAGTAAGACTATTTAGAGAATTGGGGATAGTAAAGGAAAAAAGGGCTATTTTGAAGTATTAAGAGAGGTAGGGGTAGTTTAAGTATAGTAGGGTAGATCGACAGATATGAAAGATAATGAATTGTTTGGATTGGGTGCTGCAAAAACCAATCCTTCATTTTCGTTAAGAAATAGGGGTAGTTGTTGGAAAGAAGAGCTATTTAGAGAATTAGGGGTAGGAATAAAAAGAAAGGTTGTTTTGAAGTATTAATAGAAGTATGGATAGTTTAAGCATAGTAGGGATAGATCGAAAAATATGAAAGATGTTGAATCATTTGGATTGGTTGCTGCAAAAACCAATTCCTTATAGTAGTTAAAAAATAGATGTAATTGTTGGAAAGAAGGGCTATTTACAAAATTAGGGGTAGGATTAAAAAGAAGGGTTGTTTTGAAGTATTAAGGGAAGTATGGGTAGTTTAAGCATAGTAGGGGTAGATCAACAAATATGAAAGGTGATGAATCGTTTAGATTGTGTGTTGCAAAAACCAATCCTTCACACAAGTCAAAAAATAGGGATAATTGTTGGAAGTAAGGGCTATTTAGAGAATTAGAGGTAGGATAAAATAGAAGGACTGTTTTGAAGTATTAAGAGAAGTAAGGGTAGTTTAAGCATAGTAGGGGTAGATCCACAAATATGAAAGATGATGAATCATTTGGATTTGGTGCTCCAAAAATCAACCGTTCACAGAAGTAAAAAAGCAAGGTTAATTATTGGAAGTAAGGCCTATTTAGAGAATCAGGGGTAGGATCAAAAAGAAGGGTTGTTTTGTAGTGTAAAGAGAAGTAGGTGTAGTTTAAGCATATTAGGGGTAGATCGATGAATATGACAGATGATGAATTGTTTGGATTGAGTGCTGCAAAAACCAATCCTTCACAATTGTAAGAAAATAGGGTTAATTGTTGGAAGGAAGGGCTATTTAGATAATTAGAGGTAGGATTAAGAAGAAGGGTTGTTTTGAAGTATTAAGAGAAGTAGGGGTAGTTTAAGTATAGTAGGGGTAGATCGACAAGTACGAAAGATGATAAATCATTTGGATTGGGTGCTACAAAAACCAACCCTTCTTAGTTGTTAAAAAATAAGGGTAATTGTTGGAAGTAAGGGCTATTTAGAGAATTAGGGATAAGATTCAAAAGAAGGGCTAGTTTGAAGTATTAAGAAAAGTAGGGATAGTTTAAGCATAGTAGGAGTAGATCGACAAATATAAAAGATGATAAATAGTTTGGACTGGGTGCTGCAAAAACCAACCCTTCACAGTAGTTAAAAATTAGGGGTAATTGTTGGTAGTAAGGGCTTTTTAGAGAATTTGGGGTAGGATTGAAAATAAGGGTTGTTTTGAAGTATTAAGAGAAGTATCGGTAGTTTAAGCATAGTAGGGTTATATCGATAAAAATGAAAGATGATGAATCGTCTCGATTGGTTGCTGCAAAAACTAATCCTTCATAGTAGTTAAAAAACATGAGTAATTGTTGGAAAGGAGGGCTATTTAGATAATTAGGGGAAGGATTAAAAATAAGGGTTGTTATGAAGTATTAAGAGAAGTATGGGTAGTTTAAGCATAGTAGGGGTAGATCGACAAATATGAAAGATGATGAATCGTTTGGATTGGGTGCTGCAAAAACCAATCCTTTATAATAGTTAAAAAATAGGGGTAATTGTTCGAAAGAAGAGCTATTTAGAGAATTAGGGGTAGGATTAAAAAGAAGGGTTGTTTTGAAGTATTGAGGAAAGTAGGGGTAGTTTAAGCATAGTAGGGTTAGATCGACAAATAGAAAGATGATGAATCGTTTAGATTGTGTGATGCAAAAACCAACCCTTTACAATTGTAAAAAAATAGGGGTAATTGTTGTAAGGAACAACTATTTAGAGAATTAGGGGTAGGATTAAAAAGAAGGGCTGTTTTGAAGTATTAAGAGAAGTACGGGTAGTTTAAGCATAGTAGGGATAGATCGACAAATACGAAAGATGATAAATCATTTGGATTGGGTGCTGCAAAACCAAAAATTCACTGTTGTTAAAATATAAGGGTTATTGTTGGACGTAAGGGGTATTTAGAGAATTAGGGATATGATTAAAAAGAAGGGCTATTTTGAAGTATTAAGAGAATTAGGGTTAGTTTAAGCATAGTAGGGGTAGATTGACAAATATGAAAGATGATAAATCATTTGAGTTGGGTGCTGCAAAAACCAACCCTTCATAGTAGTTAAAAAATAGGGTTAATTGTTGGAAGTAAGTGCTATTAAGAGAATTTGGGGTAGGAATAAAAAGATGGTTTGTTTTGAAGTATTAAGAGAAGTCTGGGTAGTTTAAGCATAGTAGGAGTAGATCGACAAATATGAAAGATGACGAATCGTTTGGATTGGGTGCTGCAAAAACCAATCCTTCACAGTAGTTAAAAAATAGGGGTAATTGTTGGAAGGAAGGACTATTGGTAGAATTAGGGGTTGGAATAAAAAGAAGGGTTGTTTTGAAGTATTAAGAGAAGTAGCGGTAGTTTAAGCATAGTAGGGGTAGATCGACAAATATGGAAGATGATGAATCGTTTGTATTGTGTGCTGCAAAAACAATCCTTCATAGTAGTTAAAAAATAGGGATAATTGTTCGAAGGAAGGGCTATTTAGAGAATTAGGGATAGGATTAAAAAGATGGGTTGTTTTGAAGTATTAAGAGAAGTAAGGGTAGTTTAAGCATAGTATGGATAGATCGACAAATATGAAAGATGATTAATAGTTTGGATTGGGTGCTGCAAAAAACAATCCTTCACAATAGTTAAAAAATAGGGGTAATTGTTGGAAGGAAGGGCTATTTTGAGAATTAGGGGTAGGATTAAAAAGAAGGGTTGTTTTGAAGTATTAAGAGTAGTTGGGGTAGTTGAAGCACAATTGGGGTAGATCGACAAATACGAAAGATGATAAATCATTTAGATTGGGTGCTGCAAAAACCAACCCTTCATAGTAGTTAAAAAATAAGGGAAATTTTTGGAATTATGGGTTATTTAGAGAATTAGGGATAGGATTAAAAAGAAGGGCTATTTTGAAGTATTAAGAGAAGTAGGGATAGTTTAAGCATAGTACGGGTAGATCGACAAATATGAAAGATGATAAATCATTTGGATTGAGTGCTGCAAAAACCAAACCTTCACATTAGTAAAAAAACAAGGGTAATTGTTGGAAGTAAGGGCTATTTAGAGAATTCGGCGTAGGATTAAAAAAGAGATGTTTTGAAGTGTTAATAGAAGTATGGGTAATTTAAGTATAGTTGGGATAGATCGACAAATATGAAAGATGATGAATTGTTTGGATTGGGTGCTGCAAAAACCAATTCTTCATAATAATTAAAAAAATAGGTGTAATTGTTGGAAAGAAGCGATATTTTGAGAATTAGGGGTAGGATTAAAAAGAAGGGTTGTTTTGAAGTATTAAGGAAAGTAGGGGTAGTTTAAGCATAGTAGGGGTTGATTTGAAGTATTAAGGAAAGTAGGGGTTGTTTAAGCATAGTAGGGGTAGATCGACAAATATGAAAGAAGATGAATCATTTAGATTGTGTGATGCAAAAACCAACCCTTCATAGAAGTTAAAAAATAGGGGTAATTGTTGGAAGTAAGGGATATTTAGAGAATTAGAGGTAGGATTAAAAAGAAGGAACGTTTTGAAGTATTAAGAGGAGTAGGGATTGTTTAAGCATAGTAGGGGTAGATCGACAAATATGAGAGAAGATGAATCATTTAGATTGGGTACTACAAAAACCAACCCTTCAAAGATGTAAAAAAAAATAGGAGTAATTTTTTGAAGTAAGGGCTATATAGAGAATTAGGGGTAGGATTAAATAGAAGGGTTGTTTTGAAGTATAAAGAGAACCACGTGTAGATTAAGCATAGTAGGGGTAGGTCGACGAATATGAAGGATGACAAATTGTTTGGATTGGTTGCTGCAAATACCAATCCTTTACAATAGTAAAAAAAATAGAGTTAATTGTTGGAAGGATGGTCTATTTAGGGAATTAGGGGTACGATTAAAAAGAAGGGTTGTTTTGAAGTATTAAGAGAGGTACGGGTAGTTTAAGCATAGTAGGGGTAGATCGACAAATACGAAAGATGATAAATCATTTGGATTGGATGCTGGAAAACCCAACCATTCACAGTAGTTAAAAAATAATATTAATTATTGGAAGTAAGGGGTATTTGGAGAACTGGGGATATGATTAAAAAGAAGGGCTATTTTGAAATATTAAGAGAAGTTGGGATAGTTTAAGAATACTAGGGGTAGATCGACAAATATGAAATATGATAAATTGTTTGGATTGGGTAATTCAAAAACCAACCCATCACAATAGTTAAAAAATAGGGGTAATTGTTGGGAATAAGGGCTATTAAGAGAATTTGGGGTAGGGTTAAAAATATGGGTTGTTTTGAAGTATTAAGAGAAGTATGGGTAGTCTAAGCATAGTAGGGGTAGATCGACAAATATGACAGATGATGAATCATTTGGATTGGGTGCTACAAAAACCAATCCTTCACAGTAGTTAAAAAATAGGGGTAATTGTTGGAAGGAAGGGCAATTTATAGAATTAGGGGTAGGATTAAAAAGAAGGGTTGTTTTAAAGTATTTAGAGAAGTAGGGGTAGTTTAAGCAAAGTAGGGGTAGAACGACAAATATGAAAGATGATGAATCATTTGGATTGTGTGCTGCAATAACCAATCCTTCACAGTAGTTATAAAAAAAGGGATAATTGTTGGAAGGATGGGCTATTCAGAGAATTAGGAGTATGATTAAAAAGAAGGGTTGTTTTGTAGTATTAAGAGAAGTAGGGGTAGTTTAAGCCTATTGCGGGTTGATCGACAAGTATTAAAGATGATTAATCATTAGGATTGGATGCTGCAAAAAAAATCCTTCATAATAGTTTAAAAATAAGGGTAGTTGTTGGAAGTTAGGGAAAATTAGAGAATCAGGGGCAGGATTAAAAAGAAGGGTTGTTTTGAAGTATAAAGAGAAGTAGGGGGAGTTTAAGCATATTAGGGGTAGATCGACGAATATAAAAGATGATGAATTGTTTGGATGAGTGCTGCAAAAACCAATCCTTCACAATAGTAAAAAAATAGGGGTATTTGTGGGAAGGATGGGCTATTTACAGAGTTAGGGGTAGGATTAAAAAGAAGGGCTGTTTTGAATTATTAAGAGAAGTAGGGGTAGTTTGTGCATAGCATGGGTAGATCAACAAATATGAAAGATGATAAATCATTTGGATTGGATGCTGCAAAAACCAACCCTTCAAGGTAGTTAAAAAATAGGGGTAATTGTAGGAAGTAAGGGCTATTTAGATAATTTGGGGCAGGATTAAAAATAAGGGTTGTTTTGAAGTATTAAGAGAAGTATTGGTAGTTTAGGCATAATCGGGTATATCGACAAATATGAAAGATGATGAATCATTTGGATTAGGTGCTGCAAAACCAATCCTTCATAGTTGTTAAAAAATAGCAGTAATTGTTGAAAAGAAGGTCTATTTAGATAATTAGGGGTACGATTAAAAAATAGGGTTGTTTTGAAGTATTAAGAGAAGTATGGGTAGTTTAAGCATAGAAGGGTAAATCGACAAATATGAAAGATGATGAATCGTTTGGATTGGGTGCCCCAAAAACCAATTCTTCATAATAGTTAAAAAATAGGGGTAATTATTGGAATGAAGGGCTATTTAGAGAATAAGGGGTAGGATTAAAAAGAAGGGTTGTTTTGAAGTATAAGGGAAGTAGGGGTAGATCAACAAATATGAAAGATGATGAAACGTTTAGATTGTGTGATTCAAAAACCAACCCTTCACATAAGTTAAAATATAGAGGTTATTTTTGGAAGTAAGGGATATTTAGAGAATTAGAGGTAGGATTAAAAAGAAGTACCATTTTGAAGTATTAAGAGAAGTAGGGTTAGTTTAAGCATAGTAGAGTTAGACCAACAAATATGAAAGTTAATGAATAATTTGGTTTGGTTGCTCCAAAAACTAACCCTTCACAGAAGTTAAAAAATAGGGGTAATTGTTGGAAGTAAGGGACATTTATAAAATTAGATTTACGATTAAAAAGAAGGTTTGTTTTGAAATATAAAGAGATGTATGTGTAGTTTAAGCATAGTAGGGGTAAATCGACAAATATGAAAGATGATTAACTGTTTGGATTGGGTGCTGCAAAAACCAATCATTTACTATGGTAAAAAAATAGGGTTAATTGTTGGAAGGAACGGCTATTTAAGAATTAGGGGTAGGATTAAAAAGAAGGGTTGTTTTGATGTGTTAAGAGAAGTACGGGTAGTTTAAGCATAGTAGGGGTAGATCGACAAATATGAAAGATGATAAATCATTTGGATTGAGTGCTGCAAAAACCAAACAGTCACAGTAGTTTAAAAATAAGGGTAATTGTTGGAAGTAAGGGGTATTCAGAGAAATAGAGATATGATTAAAAAGAAGGGCTATATTGAAGTATTAAGAAAATTAGGGTTAGTCTAAGCATAGTAGGGGTCGATCGACAAATATGAAAGATGATAAATCATTTTGGATTGGGTGCTGCACAAACCAACCCTTCACAGTGGTTAAAAAATAAGGGTAATTGTTGGAAGTAAGGGCTATTAAGAGAATTTGGGGTCGGATTAAAAAGACGGGTTGTTTTGACGTATTAAGAGAAGTTTGGGAAGTTTAAGCATAGTAGGGGTAGATCGACAAATATGAAAGATGATGAATCGTTTGGATTGGGTGATGCAAAAACCAATCCTTCACGGTAGTTAAAAAATAGGGGTAGTTGATGGAAGGAAGGGATATTTATAGAATTAGGGGTAGGATTAAAAAGAAGGGTTGTTTTGAAGTATTAAGAGAAGTAGGGGTAGTTAAAGCATAGCAGGGGTAGATCGACAAATATGAAAGACGATGAATCGTTCGGATTGTGTGCTGCAAAAATCAATCCTTCATAATAGTTGAAAAATAGGGATAATTGTCGGTAGGAAGGGCTATTTAGAGAATTAGGTATAGGATTAAAAAGATGGGTTGTTTTGAAATATTAAGAGAAGTAGGGGTAGATCGACAAATATGAAAGATGATGACTCGTTTGATTGGGTGCTGCAAAAAACAATCCTTCACAATGGTTAAAAAATAGGGGTACTTGTTGGAAGGAAGGGCTATTTAGAGAATTAGGGGTAGGATTAAAAAGAAGGGTTGTTTTGAAGTATTGAGAGTAGTAGGGGTCGTTTATGCATAGTAGGGGTTGATTGACAAATACGAAAGATGATAAATCATTTAGATTAGGTGCTGCAAAAACCAACCCTTTATAATAGTTAAAAAATATGGGTAATTTTTGGAAGTAAGGGCCATTTAAATAATTAGGGATAGGATTAAAAATATGGGCTATTTTGAAGTATTAAGAGAAGTAGGGATAGTTTAAGCATAGTAGGGGTAGATCGACCAATATGAAAGATGATAAATCATTTGGATTGGGTGCTGCAAAAACCAAGTATTTTAAAAAAAGGGGTAATTGTTGGAAGTAAGGGCTAATTAGAGAATTCGAAGTAGGATTAAAAATAAGGGATGTTTTGAAGTATTAATAGAAGTATGGGTAATTTAAGCATAGTAGGGGTAGATCGACAAATATGAAAGATGATGAATCGTTTGGAATGGGTGCTGCAAAAACCAATCCTTCATAGTAGCTAAAAAATAGGTGTAATTGTTGGAAAGAAGTGATATTTATAGAATTAGGGGTAGGATTAAAAATAAGGGTTGTTTTGAAATATTAAGAGTAGTAAAGGTAGTTTAAGCATAGTAGGGGTAGATTGACAAATATGAAGGATTATGAATTATTTGGATTGGGTGTTACAAAAACCAATTCTTCATAATAGTTAAAAAATAGGTGTAATTGTTGGAAAGAAGCGATATTTTGAGAATTAGGGGTAGGATTAAAAAGAAGGGTTGTTTTGAAGTATTAATGGAAGTAGCGGTAGTTTAATCATAGTAGGGGTATATTGACAAATATGAAAGATGACGAATCGTTTAGATTGTGTGATGCAAAAACCAACCCTTCACAGAAGTTAAAAAACAGGGGTAACTGTTGGAAGTAAGGGATATTTAGAGAATTAGAGGTAGGATTAAAAAGAAGAACCGTTTTGAAGTATTAAGAGGAGTAGGGGTAGTTTAAGCATAGTAGGGTTAGATCGACAAATATGAAAGATGATGAATCATTTAGATTGGGTACTCCAAAAACCAACCCATCACAGAAGTTAAAAAATAAGGGTAATTGTTGGAAGTAAGGGGTATATAGAGAACTAGGTGCAAGATAAAAAAGAAGGGTTGTTTTGAAGTATTAAGAGAAGCTGGGGTAGACAAAGCATAGTAGAGGTAGGTCGACAAATATGAAAGATGATAAAATGTTTGGATTGGGTGCTACAAAAACCAATCCTTTACAATAGTAAAAAAATAGGGATAATTGTTAGAAGGATGGTATATTTTGGGAATTAGGGGTACGACTAAAAAGAAGGGTTGTTTTGATGTATTAAGAGAAGTACAGGTAGTTTAAGCATAGTAGGGGTAGATCGCCAAATATGAAAGATGATAAATCATTTGGATTGGGTGCTGGAAAAACCAACCATTCACAGTAGTTAAAAAATATGGGTAATTATTGGAAGTAAGGGGTATTTGGAGAACTAGGGATATGACTTAAAAGAAGGGCTATTTTGAAGTATTAAGAGAAGTAGGGATAGTTTAAGAATAGTAGGGGTAGATCGACAAATATGAAAGAAGATAAATCATTTAGATTGGGTGCTTCAAAAACCAACCCTTCACAATATTTAAAAAATAGGGCTAATTGTTGTAAGTAAGGGATATTAAGAGAATTTGTGGTAGGATTAAAAAGATGGGTTGTTTTGAAGTATTAAGGGAAGTATGGGTAGGTTAAGCATAGTAGGGGTAGGTCGACAAATATGAAAGATGATGAATCGTTTGGATTGGGTGCTGCAAAAACCAAGCCTTCACAGTAGTTAAAAAATAGGGGTAAATGTTGGAAGGAAGGGCTATTTATAGAATCAGGGGTAGGATTAAAAAGAAGGGTTATTTTGAAGTATTAAGAGAAGTAAGGGTAGTTTGAGCATAGCAGGGGTGGAATGACAAATATGAAAGATGGTGAATCGTTTGGATTTTGTGCTGCAAAAACCAATCGTTCAAATAAGTTATAAAAAAGGGAAATTGTTGGAAGGAATGGCTATTTACCGAATTAGGGATATGATTAAAAAGAAGGGTTGTTCTGAAGTATTAAGAGAAGTAGGGGTAGTTTAAGCATAGTAGGGGTAGATCGACAAGCATGAAAGATGATTAATCATTAGGATTGATTGCTGCAAAAACAAATCCTTCACAATAGTTAAAAAATAGGGGTAATTGTTGGAAGTAAGGGCAATTTAGAGAATCAGGGGTGGGATAAAAAAGAAGGGTTATTTTGAAGTATAAAGAGAAGTAGGGGTAGTTTAAGCATATTAGTGGTAGATCGACGAATATGAAAGATAATGAATTGTTTGGATTGGTGCTGCAAAAACCAGTCCTTCACAATAGTAAAATAATAGCAGTAATTGTTGGAAGGAAGGGATATTAGAGAATTAGGGGTAGGATTAAAAAGAAGGACTGTTTTGAAGTATTAAGAGGAGTATGGGTAGTTTAAGCATAGTAGGGGTAGATCGACAAAAATGAAAGAAGATGAATCATTTACATTGGGTACTCCAAAAACCAAACCTTCAAAGAAGTTAAAAAATAGGGGTGGGATTAAAAAGAGGGGTTGTTTTGAAGTACAAAGAGAAGCAGGGTAGATTAAGCATAGTAGGGGTAGGTCGACGAATATGAAAGATGATAAATTGCTTGGATCGGGTGCTGCAAAAACCAATCCTTTACAATAGTTATAAAACAGGAGTAATTGTTGGAAAGAAGTTCTATTTAGATAATTAGGGGTAGGATTAAAAAGAAGGATGTTTTGAGGTATTAAGAGAAGTATGGGTAGTTTAAGCATAGTAGGGGTAGATCGACGAATATGAATGATGATGAATCGTTTGGATTGGGTGCTGCAAAAACCAATTCTTCATAATAGTTAAAAAATAGGGGTAATTGTTGGAAAGTAGGGTATTTAGAGAATTAGGGGTAGGATTAAAAAGAAGGGTTGTTTTCAAGTATTAAGGGAAGTAGGGGTAGTTTAAGTGTAGTAGAGGTAGATCGACAAATATGAAAGATGATGTATCGTTTAGATTGTGTGATTCAAAAACCAACCCTTCACAAAAGTTAAAAAATAGAGGTAATTGTTGGAAGTAAGGGCTATTTAGAGAATTAGAGGTAGGATTAAAAAGGAGTACCGTTTTGAAGTATTAAGAGAAGTAGGGGTAGTTTAAGCATAGTAGGGGTAGATCAACAAATATGAAAGTTGATGAATCATTTGGTTTGGGTGCTCCAAAAACCAACCCTTCTCAGAAGTTAAAAAATAGGGTTAATTCTTGGAAGTAAGAGCTATTTAGGAAATTAGGGGTAGGATTAAAAAGAAGGGTTGTTTTGAATTATAAAGAGAAGTAAGTGTAGTTTAAGCACATTAGGGGGGCGCTGCACCTCCTGGCGGTGGCGTGGATGCTCCGGCAATCGGAGGAGTGGAGGAGTGATGGGTTCCTCCGCCACTGTCTCATTTTTTTTTCAGATCTAAAATGAAGATATAGAGAGAGTGGAGAGGAACTATATATATTTATTTGTTATTTAATTTAGTTTAATTCTCCTTTAAAGTTGACTTTTTATTCGACTCCCAATCGAGACCCAACGACTGTCGCTCCTAGCTAATTACCCCCATTCTGAACACAATGGGATATGTTTCGTTAGCCAATTTTATCGTTTCGATCGGTTTTTGTTTAAATCAATTTATAAATCTTTATATATTGAATTTGAACGCACATTTCAATTTACTGGGGCCACATACATACTCTATAAATTCCCGAAAAATATTTTCTAGCTTCGTATTGACGATACGGTCCTAACAAAACTGATTTCGTCAAATTCTAAGTCCGTTTGAAAAATGGCCATTTTCCAGTGGATTAAAATCAACTGAAACTGGTCAAACGTGATTTCCTTCGCCCCGCTCACATATTGATTTGAAAAATTAAGAAATTTGAAACCTAGCAATAACTAGACATCACGGATGCAACAAAAGTGGTTTCATCGAAAACCGAGGTCGTTTGCAAAATGGCTATTTTTAAAGGCCAGAATTCCATAGTGACTATTCAGAATTTTCAACTGGACATATCTTTTGATTCCCGCTATGAAATTTTAATCTTTCTTATTCGTTGGAAAGATATTCACAAATAGATTCTAATATTTTTGGTTTTACTAAAATCCGGTTTATTTTGCACCCGGTACATTCATTTGAAGTTTGAAATCGAATTCTCGAACTACCACGCCTGTAACACCCCGAATTTTCTATTAACACTAAAGTTGCTAAAATATTAATAAGTGTGTAAGAGAGGGGATGTATCTAATATGTATATAAAAATATTAATAAGTGTGTAAGAGAGGGGATGTATCTAATATGAATATAAAAGTGTGTAAGAGAGGGGATGTATCTAATATGAATATAATAATATTAATAAGTGTGTAAGAGAGGGGATGTATCTAATATGAATATAAAAATATTAATAAGTGTGTAAGAGAGGGGATGTATCTAATATGTATATAAAAACAATAATAAGTGTGTAAAAGGGGGGGATGTATCTAATGTGTACATTGTAGAATATATATATATATATATATATATATATAATGCTGAGTGTTTGCTGAGTCACTTCTGACTCATTGCTGAGTCAACAAGATAAACCCCATCTTGTCTGAACGGCTGCGGTTATTTCTAGGTTAAATCTAATGGCCTAAATGCATTCAAAAATCTATAAATAAGTGGGTAGACCCTAAACCTAAATCACTTGTAAAATTAGAGAAGCTACCGTCATGCTGCTGCCATGGAGTTCAGCGTAGCCGTCACAAACTAAGAAGAGGAAGCCTAATCATCTACAACTAAATCTACACAAATCAAATCAAAAGATCTCTCTTTCTCTAATTCTTTTCTTTTGTTGGTGAGTATGATGATTCTCACAAGACTATTACAAACTAATTTGACTCAGTTATGAATGGATCACAAGAAAGTGACGTGATTTGTAATTGTAAATTCTATATATTGTGGATCTCTTATTATGTTATTATGTTGTCGTATGATGTAAATTATATATGCTATGTCATGTTATGTTGTAAATTCTCTTATGCTATGTCGTGCTATGTTGAGAATCATGTCAAGCTATGTTATACTATCATACTATGCCATGTTATAAATCATGCTATATTATGTTGTAAAATCATGATGTTGTTGGAACATACTTAAAGTTATGTTTTTTTTTTAATTTAAATGGATCTTGTTTATGGGAATTTGCCTATTAGGTTAGGTGTACCCATAAACTTGAAACTATAATTAAATAAAACTTGAATATGGGAATTTGCCTATTGAGTTAGGTGTACCCATATAAAACCATGTTGTTAAAAAATTAAATGATGTTGATTCACACATGTTCATATGTAAAATTATGAAAATTGATTGAGATTATATTAGGTGAATTTTGAACAAGTTGACACCTTTAGGTCCATGACATGTATAATCTATGCAAGTTGGACATATGCAAGTTTCACCCCTTATTATGATTCATTTGGTCACATATACATGTTGTTATTATGATAATCTCTTTTATGCTATGTGTTAGGCTATTCGAGTCTAACATATATTTTGCGAATAAACGTTCAAACTTGGGGTAGGGGTAATATTAGGAATTAATAAATTGGGTGCAATTTTGTAAGATTTTGCATACCATGAATGGATGTCCATAATTGAGTCAATTATGGACATTGTTAAAAATTGGAAGTAATTAATAATTCAAGTAGGGAATTATTAAAATTGGGCGAAAGTGGATTATTATTAATAATCAATGCTTAGGACACGAGGTTGGACCCGTTTGTGATGTAAACCTGCCCTTACCCGCTCGGCAAATCCAGCAGTCACAAATGTCGGCCCAATGTGAGAGGTCCTAGGCCCAAACTAAAGCATAACAGTTGTAAAGACACGAGGTTAGACTCTTTTATGGTGTAAGACTGCCCGGACCCGCCCGGCAAATCCAGCTGCCATAAATGCCAGTCTAATGTGAGAGGTCTTTATGAGGTTATGGCCTTAATGAACTAAGAAATACTTAACCAGATAATCATGTAAGGTGGGACATGGGGGTTAAGTAGGTGCCTTGGGTGGCATGAGGAATCTGGTGGTTGCCTTTAGAGGCATTTGAAATACGATTAGACTTAACCAAACACACATGTAAATGAACATGACTAAGTGGGTTAAGTGAGATGGACTAATGGGGACAAGCTTAGGTGGAATGCTTGTGGTAAATAGTGGGGGCCCATTTCAACCATTATCCCAAAACGTATATTTGTGGGCTCGACCCAAGTCGAGGACGGGACACGCATACTGGGTTTGACTATAAGAGGCCAAAACATGGAGCGGTGGCAACGCAAGTCCAACGGGTTTCATATGCGTGTGTGGACCCGGGCTGGTAGGTAAGACGTTGTTGCATCGTGTAGGTATAAGCCGTGCATGTCCGTTGTATCAGGTTGCCACTTTAGTGGAGTGATACACCCCACTGTGGGGCCAGCACGGGTATCTACGAGTTAGGGAGCCGATCGAATAATGGGAAGTAGGGTACACCTAGTGGAGATAGGGGCAGACGGCACCTATGTAATCAGCTAGGGGTACGTAAAGCCATTGGGAAAGTTTCTAAGTGAAGCTAAGTGGGATGAATCTTTAAGGTGACTGGTGTGGTGCAGTATAGTGTTTATCCTTTAGTATTTAGGAGCGCCTATAACGTTGCCTTTAGCGATTGTCTATGTCCTTAGTCTGCTCTTCATAGACATTTTCTTGTTTTCCAGCTTATGCCTTAGTCCAGTTATTTTGGTAATAGTATTGTAGAATTATCATATTCACCAGACTTATGTCTGACCCCCTCTTTTCCATCCTTTTTCTCCCTTCAGGTCCGCAGGTTGGGCCAAGTTCTAGTGGAGTCTAGTTGGATTGCTTATCTTCTGGAAAGCTTGGACTGCTAAAGTAAAGTCCAGCTTGTTATCTTTCTTTTTAATGGCTATTCATGTAATGGGATTATGTACTTGTTTTATCAAGATAGATATTGTACTTGACATTGAATATGGTGTTATGATGTAATCAAACATGTTTTGACTTCTGCTACAATGAAATAAAGTTTTTGAATTTCCAAGTACTATTTTATATCTGTCTTGTTGTAATTTTACTGTTCTGTATTCACTTAAAACCTCCATGGAAGTTAATGCATTCCCTTTGTGAGTGACATTAATGGACGTGGGGTGTTACACGTGGTATCAGAGCATAAGGTTACCAGAACAGATAAATTTTTTTTTTTTAGAAAAATATTTTTTTTCTAAAGTATTTTTGGAAGAAGTGCTTTCAAAAAAAAAAAAACATGTTATTTAAAGAGAGTTTTTATGAAAAACATAATCCCAAATAGCCACATCCTTATCTTTATCTTTCGAATTCTCCATTTTGAATCTTCCCTTTTTCGTTTCAGCATGGCTGAAGATCTTAATCTCCCAGAAGGTGTGACGATTCCAGGGTGGTATAGGAGATACTTGGAGGCTAGGCCCACCACTGCAGGCCCAGCGGATACTCCTCCACCCCTAGATGCACCCATTCCTCCTCCTCCTCCTCCTCCTCCTCCTCCTCGTGTTGACACTTTTGCAAAGACGTGCAAGGAATTCAAGGCTATGGGAGGAAAAACTTTTCAAGGGACTGAGACGTTTGTGGAGGCCAGAGATTGGCTTAAGGAGACTGAGGAATTGTTGGATATCTTTGAAGTGGAAGATGGGAGGGAAGTCCGTTTAGCTGCTTGGTTAATGAAGGGAGAGGCCTCGTTTTGGTGGGAGGTCACTAACGGGGAACGTCCAGTTGATTCATGGGCGGATTTCAGACGAAGGTTTGAGGCAAAGTTTCTTTCAAGGGCAGAGGAGAACTTAAATATGGAAAAATTCCTGGCACTAAAGCAAGGGAGCTCATCAGTAAAGAAATATGTCAATAAATTTAATCAGTTAGCAAGGTTTGGCTTGGAGTTGGTGAACACGCGAGAGAAGAAAGCTTTGAGGTTCGTTAGAGGCTTGAATGAACCGTTGCAAGGGTTGGCTATGACCCATATCCCTATGGGAGCCACCTTTGAAAAGCTAGTAGAAATGGCACTTATGCATGAGGATAAGGCAGTTGAAAAGAAAGGGGATCAGAAGAAACCCCAACAGCAAAATAAGAAGGGTGGTAAAAACAATAATGGCAAAGGGAAGAAGAAATGCTTCAATTGTGGGACGCCTGGCCATCTCAGCAAAGATTGTAGAAAGAAAAAGAAGACTGTTTGTTTTCATTGTGGAGATGCGGGACATTTAGTAAAGGACTGTCCAAAGAAGGGGCAGAGGGCAGGGTCTACCTCGGGAGGACAGGTGCAGGCTCTTATGGCACCAGGGCAGGCAAGGGGGCAAGTTCAGGCTATTGCGGCCCCACCGCTGCAAGAAAGAGGTAGAACAATTTCTGTTGAAAGCTTAGTTTTTCTGTTTGATCATCCTGTCCGTACCTTATTCGATTCTGGCGCATCTCATTCGTTTATCTCTGCATCATTAGTTGAATCACTGCACTTGAACACCAGTTTAGTAGAAGATCCCTTGGTCGTTTCAAATCCAATTGGGGGTTCGGCTCATTTGACCATGATATGTTTGGATTTGAAAATCACTATACTTAGCGTTGAATTTAGATGTGATGCTTATGTATTGGGCTTCACGGGCTATGGGCTAATTTTAGGAATGGATTTGTTGTCTAGAAATAGGGCCATTCTTGATTGTGAAAGGAGAGTAGTTAGGCTTGTGACTCGCCTTGGTAATGCTCTCGACATCTTTTGTAATCCCATAAATTCCGTTATGCTAAGTTATCTTGAATCGCTTGACGCGTCTGTAGAGAACCTGCGATCGGTAGAAGTGGTCCGGAAATATCCGGATGTGTTTGAGGAGGTGAAGGGCTTACCTCCAAAGCGGGAGATAGACTTTCGAATTTATCTTGTGGATAATGCTAAACCCGTATCTTTGCCAGTGCGCCACATGGATCCTCGTGAAAGGAGGGAACTCAATAAGCAAGTAAAGGAGTTGCTTGAGAAGGGGTTCATAAGACGTAGTATATCGGAGTGGGGTGCTCCAGTAGTTTTTGCTACAAAGGCGGATGGGTCTCTTAGACTTTGTAGGGACTATAGAGAACTAAACAAGCTTACTAAAAAGAACCGACACCCACTGCCGAGGATTGACGATCTCTTTGATCAGTTAGTTGGCGCCTCAGTGTTTTCGCAGTTGGACTTAGCCACTGGCTTTCATCAACTGAGAGTGGCTGAGGATAGTATAGATAAGACTGCTTTTAGGACTCTTGACGGATTCTATGAATGGCTAGTGATGCCCTTTGGTTTGACAAACGCCCCTGCATATTTTGTTGATTTGATGAGTAGGGTGTTTAGGGAATACCTTAACAAATTCGTGGTAGTCTTTGTGGATGACATCTTAGTCTTTTCTAAGAATAAAGAAGAGCACTCCCTACATCTTAGGGAAGTGTTGGAAACCCTTCGAGCGCATAACCTTAAGGCAAAATTTTCTAAGTGTCACTTCTGGAGGAAGGAAGTACGGTTCTTAGGGCACGTGGTTTCCAAAGAAGGGATAGCAGTGGATCCCGCAAAGGTGGTGGCCATCCAAGATTGGAAGGTCCCTAAAAATGCAACCGAAGTAAGAAGTTTCTTGGGGTTGGCTGGCTATTATAGGAAGTTTATCAAAGACTTCGCAAAAATATCAGCTCCATTAACATGGTTAATGAAGAAGAACCTGGTTTTTACGTGGGACAAAGATTGCGATGATGCGTTCCAACGTTTAAAGAGAGCCTTAACTTCAGCCCCAGTCTTAGTGCTGCCAGACGGGAATAAACCGTTTACCATCTATACTGATGCTTGTGGGACGGGACTTGGCGCGGTCCTCATGCAAGAGGGAAGAGTAATAGCCTATGGTGGAAGGCAGTTGAGGGTTCATGAAAAGAATTACCCCACGCATGACTTAGAGCTAGCCGCAATTGTTTTCGCGCTTAAGTCTTGGCGTCACTATCTTCTTGGTGAGAAATTCGAACTGTTCACTAACCACAAATCATGAAAATACTTATTCTCTCAGAAGGATTTGAATTTAAGGCAGCAACGGTGGATGGAATTCTTAGCCTCCAACGATTTTGAAATAGCATATACCCCGGGCAAGGCTAACGTGGTGGCAGACGCCTTAAGTAGGAAAAGGTTGTCCTTGAGTCCGTTGTTTGTTGAACGACAAAGCTTAGAATTCATCTCTATGTTTGACTTTAGACCCTCCGTTGACTTAGTACCCGTTCTGTTAGCATCCTTGGAGGATAGACCTACACTTCTAGGACGGGTTGGTGAGGCACAGCGAGACGACCCACAGTTGGTTGAGATAGTAGAAAAGCTCAAAGGGGGGGGGGGGAGTCATCAAGCCATCTTCGTAGGTATACCCTAGACGATAAGGGTTGGTTATGAAGGGATAATAGACTTTGTGTACCACAAGACGAAGACTTAAGGAAGGCCATTCTTGATGATGCTCATCGCTCAAAAATGACCATTCATCCCGGCGGGGATAAGATGTACAAAGATATGAAGCGGGTTTTCTTTTGGGCCGGAATGAAAAAGGATGTGGCCGAGTACATCGCTAGATGCTTGTTGTGCCAACGAGTTAAAGCAGAACAAAAGAAACCCGGTGGGTTGCTTCACCCATTAGAAGTTCCACTATGGAAATGGGAAAGCATCTCAATGGATTTTGTGGATGGATTACCAAGATCAAGGAAGGGTAACACGGGGATTTGGGTTATAGTAGATAGACTTACTAAAAGCGCCCATTTTATTCCCGTGAAAAGTAAGAGGACTGCTCCATGGTTGGCTTCTGTATACATTAAGGAGATAGTTCGTTTGCACGGTATTCCTTCTAGTATAGTAAGCGACCATGACCCCATCTTTACTAGCGAATTTTGGAAGAGTTTACAAGAGGCGGTAGGGACTCAACTATGTTTGAGCACCGCATATCATCCTCAGACAGACGGCCAGACCTAGAGGGTGAATCGCATTCTAGAGGATCTTTTAAGGCTTTGTATCCTAGACTTTGGGGGTACATGGGGAGAGCACCTTCCGTTAGTAGAATTCGCATATAATAATAGCTTTCAGTCTAGTATTGGCATGGCACCGTCCGAAGCTCTTTATGGAAGGCCTTGCCGTTCGCCTACATGTTGGTGGGAATCTACCGATAAAATCCTACTTGGGCCCGATATGGTTAGGGAAACCTCGGAGAAGATTGAGTTGATTCGAAGGAGGATGAAAGCAGCACAAGATAGGCAAAAATCGTATGCTTATAAGAGGAGGACAGATCTTGAGTTTGACATTGGGGACATGGTTTTTATCAAAGTATCTCCGTTACAGAATGTTGTTCGCTTTGGGTCCGTGGGGAAATTAGCACCAAGGTTTGTAGGGCCGTTTCCTGTAAAAGACAGGATTGGGAAGATGGCATATAGGGTGGAGTTGCCTGAGAAACTTAGTGGAGTACACGATGTATTCCATGTATCACAATTGAGGAAGTGTTTGCACAAGACCGCGGAGGTGGTAGAGCCGAGCTTGCTTAAAGAGGTGGAAATAGAGCGTGATGCAACAATTAGACGAGCTCCTACATGCATTCTTCGGTCGGAAATCAAAAAGTTGAGGAATCGAGAGGTCAGACTAGTTAAAGTGTAATTGGGAGATGATGAGAGCAACGCAACTTGGGAGACAGAAGCGAAGATGCGTTCGTTGTACCTTTTTATTTTTGAGGGTATGTCTTTTAATTTCTCCTTTATCGCTTAGCTTATCTTATCTTATCTTTAGTATGTCCTCTCATTAGTATCTTTGACCTTTAGTTAGGATAATCCTATGGTTGAAACATGTGTTTGAGACATGTTATGTATGATGGTGCAAAATGGATGCAAGTGTTTGCTAGTGGTTGCTCGTGGATGCATATATACACACACTTTAGGCACTAGATCGGCTCAGTCACTACATATTGCATATTGCATATATATGGATGTATTTAGTAAAATGGATGAACGATGGTTGTATTATCATGTGGATGCTGCATTCAGATGATGGTTGTGCACGCATATAGAAGTATTACGTAGCATTAAGCATCTTTTGCATACATAATGGATGCATGGCACGATCATAGTTGCATTAAGGAGGTCAACTGAATCAGTGGACCGCCTGATTTTGCATTAGATACGGACATGTACACACACTTGCATATGATCATAAAGCATTAGAAGTCTTTTAAGGACAATGGATGCCTGTGTATGATGGATGAGTAGATGGATGTTTGGATGGTAGGATATACATTCTTCTAGACTTGAAGATTTCGGGGACGAAATCCTAAAAGGAGGGGAGAATGTAACACCCCGAATTTTCTATTAACACTAAAGTTGCTAAAATATTAATAAGTGTGTAAGAGAGGGGATGTATCTAATATGTATATAAAAATATTAATAAGTGTGTAAGAGAGGGGATGTATCTAATATGAATATAAAAGTGTGTAAGAGAGGGGATGTATCTAATATGAATATAATAATATTAATAAGTGTGTAAGAGAGGGGATGTATCTAATATGAATATAAAAATATTAATAAGTGTGTAAGAGAGGGGATGTATCTAATATGTATATAAAAACAATAATAAGTGTGTAAAAGGGGGGATGTATCTAATGTGTACATTGTAGAATATATATATATATATATATATATATATATTGCTGAGTGTTTGCTGAGTCACTTCTGACTCATTGCTGAGTCAACAAGATAAACCCCATCTTGTCTGAACGGCTGCGGTTATTTCTAGGTTAAATCTAATGGCCTAAATGCATTCTAAAATCTATAAATAAGTGGGTAGACCCTAAACCTAAATCACTTGTAAAATTAGAGAAGCTACCGTCATGCTGCTGCCATGGAGTTCAGCGTAGCCGTCACAAACTAAGAAGAGGAAGCCTAATCATCTACAACTAAATCTACACAAATCAAATCAAAAGATCTCTCTTTCTCTAATTCTTTTCTTTTGTTGGTGAGTATGATGATTCTCACAAGACTATTACAAACTAATTTGACTCGGTTATGAATGGATCACAAGAAAGTGACGTTATTTGTAATTGTAAATTCTATATATTGTGGATCTCTTATTATGTTATTATGTTGTCGTATGATGTAAATTATATATGCTATGTCATGCTATGTTGTAAATTCTCTTATGCTATGTCGTGCTATGTTATACTATCATACAATGCCATGTTATAAATCATGCTATATTATGTTGTAAAATCATGATGTTGTTGGAACATACTTAAAGTTATGTTTTTTTTAATTTAAATGGATCTTGTTTATGGGAATTTGCCTATTAGGTTAGGTGTACCCATAAACTTGAAACTATAATTAAATAAAACTTGAATATGGGAATTTGCCTATTGAGTTAGGTGTACCCATATAAAACCATGTTGTTAAAAAATTAAATGATGTTGATTCACACATGTTCATATGTAAGTTTATGAAAATTGATTGAGATTATATTAGGTGAATTTTGAACAAGTTGACACCTTTAGGTCCATGACATGTATAATCTATGCAAGTTGGACATATGCAAGTTTCACCCTTTATTATGATTCATTTGGTCACATATACATGTTGTTATTATGATAATCTCTTTTATGCTATGAGTTAGGCTATTCGAGTCTAACATATATTTTGCGAATAAACGTTCAAACGTGGGGTAGGGGTAATATTAGGAATTAATAAATTGGGTGCAATTTAGTAAGATTTTGCATACCATGAATGGATGTCCATAATTGAGTCAATTATGGACATTGTTAAAAATTGGAAGTAATTAATAATTCAAGTAGGGAATTATTAAAATTGGGGGAAAGTGGATTATTATTAATAATCAATGCTTAGGACATGAGGTTGGACCCGTTTGTGATGTAAACCTGCCCGGACCCGCCCGGCAAATCCAGTAGTCACAAATGTCGGCCCAATGTGAGAGGTCCTAGGCCCAAACTAAAGCATAACAGTTGTAAAGACACGAGGTTAGACTCTTTTATGGTGTAAGACTGCCCGGACCCGCCCGGCAAATCCAGCTGCCATAAATGCCAGTCTAATGTGAGAGGTCTTTATGAGGTTATGGCCTTAATGAACTAAGAAATACTTAACCAGATAATCATGTAAGGTGGGACATGGGGGTTAAGTAGGTGCCTTGGGTGGCATGAGGAATCTGGTGGTTGCCTTTAGAGGCATTTGAAATACGATTAGACTTAACCAAACACACATGTAAATGAACATGACTAAGTGGGTTAAGTGGGATGGACTAATGGGGACAAGCTTAAGTGGAATGCTTGTGGTAAATAGTGGGGGCCCATTTCAACCAGTATCCCAGAACGTATCTTTGTGAGCTCGACCCAAGTCGAGGACGGGACACGCATACTGGGTTTGACTATAAGAGGCCAAAACAGGGAGCGGTGGCAACGCAAGTCCAACGGGTTTCATATGCGTGTGTGGACCCGGGCTGGTAGGTAAGACGTTGTTGCATCGTGTAGGTATAAGCCGTGCATGTCCGTTGTATCAGGTTGCCACTTTAGGGGAGTGATACACCCCACTGTGGGGCCAGCACGGGTATCTACGAGTTAAGGAGCCGATCGAATAATGGGAAGTAGGGTACACCTAGTGGAGATAGGGGCAGGCGGCACCTATGTAGTCAGCTAGGGGTACGTAAAGCCACTGGGAAAGTTTCTAAGTGAAGCTAAGTGGGATGAATCTTTAAGGTGACTGGTGTGGTGCAGTATAGTGTTTATCCTTTAGTCTTTAGGAGCGCCTATAACGTTGCCTTTAGCGATTGTCTATGTCCTTAGTCTGCTCTTCATAGACATTTTCTTGTTTTCCAGCTTATGCCTTAGTCCAGTTATTTTGGTAATAGTATTGTAGAATTATCATATTCACCAGACTTTATGTCTGACCCCCTCTTTTCCATCCTTTTTCTCCCTTCAGGTCCGCAGGTTGGGCCAAGTTCTAGTGGAGTCTAGTTGGATCGCTTATCTTCTGGAAAGCTTGGACTGCTGAAGTAAAGTCCAGCTTGTTATCTTTCTTTTTAATGGCTATTCATGTAATGGGATTATGTACTTGTTTTATCAAGATAGATATTGTACTTGACATTGAATATGGTGTTATGATGTAATCAAACATGTTTTGACTTCTGCTACAATGAAATAAAGTTTTTGAATTTCCAAGTACTATTTTATATCTGTCTTGTTGTAATTTTACTGTTCTATATTCACTTAAAACCTCCATGGAAGTTAATGCATTCCCTTTGTGGGTGACATTAATGGACGTGGGGTGTTAAAACGCCATTTTCAATTCCTTTTATAATTTAAAATAAAATTTTTATATTCTAACGACGATCTATATAATATATACGTTCGAATTCTATTCAAAGTAAATTTTTTGTCGTTTTTATTTAAAATAATCTATTTTAAATAATTAAAATTCGCTAAAATAGCCAAAATAAATATTTTAAATTGGCTCGGATTTCCGGGTTATTACAATCTCCCCTACTTAAAACTTTTCGTCCCCGAAAAGGAACGAAGCCGAAGTTGTTTAACTAATCAACTCAACTTTCACTACTTTCGCTACGGCTTAAGTTCTTCAACTTTTCAGTTTCTAAGAACTTTTCAAATTTTTCAAAAATTTGGCTAACACCCTAAATTTTCAAAAAATTTCGCCATAACCTCCCCTGCACCGGGGACTTCGGGATAATTTATATATCCTCAAATGTCCTTCTTCAATCCAAAAGAAAAAGAAAAAGCCAAGCGGCTAGCTAATCGGCTTATAAAATCATCATCACCCAAACAAAACAGTAAATTATGGTAAACATGTACCTATTTGTCGGGCAAACAATTTTAATTCTCTGCTCTAGCCTCCTTGCTATGACCTTTTCAGTGTAAGTACATGTATATGCGAGCAAATGCGACTAATTTTCAACACAATTCACTATTGATACAATTTGGCTATAGGGTACAAATTTTAATTAATCAACCAATAATCAACAACGCAACCATCAATCAATTAATTGATTAGCTTTTCAAATTCATAACTTTAATATATAGTCCAAAAATCAGATTTTTGATGCCAAATCGCAACAATAAACCCTATCTAATTTTGGTTCTCACACCAGTCAATAGGAACCATATAGAAATCCCACTTTCGAAACTCGAATATAAATTCTGATGATGTACGTACTATAGCGATCACCAGAACCTTCTCCGGGCGACTAGAGTGTGATTCTATATCTATACAGTATATTAAAACTTCGAATACACGCGGATCAGATGTATACGCAAAATCTTTATATACTGGACTGTCCAAATCAATAAAAATAAATAATCAAATACGAATAATTGATTTAAATTTTCAAAACAAAATTTGTTTTCACTTTAAAAATATACACTTCACACTCGTTCTGGGATTCTACTGATCCCATCTCTAACGATTCATTCTCGTTGGGTATTACTAATCCAATTTCTGATGAATTCTTTCGTATGGTTCTAATGTGTCTTATTCTCTGAGCTTTGTAAACCAAAGCTCTGATACCAACTGTAAGGACCCATAACTGCCCCGGTAAGGAAAGCCCAGATTACCTTGAGAACACGACAAAATAGAACGCAGACGGAAGAACATTTCATTGTATATTACAACAATTCATCAGAATACAGGAATATATAGAGTATGAACAAATATTACACAACAGAAAAATATCAGAGATTGCAATACATTACATAGCAACGGAAAATAATACAAAATACAACTGAAGAAGATATATGGATACAAAGCTTTCCGGATATCATTCTGGCTATAAACCAGGATCCTGTGAATATAAATCTGCAAAACCCAAAACTACTAGCTGCCCATGTCGAAAATAAGGGCACCCAGAGTTTAGGTTAAAACAATAAACTCCCGGTCAGTCATGGGACTGGTGTGAGTACTAAAACAATTATTAATCTTTATTTTAAAGTTAGGTAAATCAAGGGACCACGCCGTATAACACGGAACGGGTTTCCTCCCAAGAATACCAGTGTATAAAATAACAACGCAATGCTAAATAAAGAAACAATGAAGCTATTATAAGACCCAGGTCCCTTCACACAATGCAACTCAAGCCGGAGGATAGGGTTTTTACCTTATAGTAGCCAAGAATGCTTGATACGTTTAAAACAAATCATTTGATACTATAATAAGTGTATAGTGTATAAAACAACTTCAAATCATAAGTATCAATTATAGACGGCATAAGCGCCCCATCCCACTATGTCTCCATATATAAGATTACAATCAAAGCCGCAAAGTCACGTATTGGAAATTGGATTTCCATCTGCGAACCGAGGCAAAAGATAGTCCTCACCGACTTCGAGATTCTATAGCTCGAGCCTCAGGGTCAGAGCGAATCGACCTTGGATCGTCAGGGCCGGTCCACCGATGTGGATTAATATTCCTGAACACTGCGTTTCCCCGCCCTTTGGGGCGTAAATGAGCCAACGAATGAGTCCATCAGTCCCGGATCGACCGATATATCCGAGGCGCCTCGCAACAACAACAACCGCATAAGTCAAACTCGTCAGGACGTGTAAAACCACTGACGCCACTTCTAGCTAGAAAGAAACGCATGTCCTCCCTGAGGTCCCCTCCCGTTTTTGGTTCACAATCGGGGTGTGAGGCTCGCGAATTCACGTTACACAAATCTATGCCACACAGGCCATGCTTTGATCATCAACCACAATACTCTGCTTTTCAATAGAAGCCCTGATCAATTTCCACTTAGGCATGCCACACAGGCAATTCACTCCATGCGTTTGATATCCATCAATATATAACAACTGAGCTCGTACGTCTCAGAGAAGGGCGTTAAGCAAGAGAATAAATTCTCCGCCGCCAAACAGATATATATTTAATAGAAATCAACCACACAGAATAAAATCCAATGTCAGACATACAGTCCATTTACAAGTTCGTTCTGGGTCTGAACGAAACCGGAGGCACCTAGTACCCCGCATATCCATCGATCTCCAAGTACGTCTGGACGATCACTAACTGATTCCCTCCTCTTTGGTGTACGGCCCAATCAAGATCATCAGTAATTATCCATACGATGTTGAAGACCTCTGGTCTTCGTCCACCATCATCATCCTCGACACCACGTCGAATCGGTTATTTAGAATGGGATAAACCCGGTCTTTTTGAATAACTCGCGTATATTATAAACAAGTGTTACACAAACACAACATACGCCTCATTCCAATTCAGAATATTCTTTTATTCCAATATCCTTATACTTTGGGAAAGGTTCCCATTAATTTTATCAAAGATAAATTCTTTAAATTTATTTTTAAATCTTCTTTGAATATCAATTCAAACTAGTCCGGATTAGTGAACCAGACCGAAATAATCATTTATTTTATTTCTCAATCCCAACCTATTCATCCCATGAAGTAAAACTGGTCATACTTCATATCTAACACCACGGTGTTATCGGTAAATTCAATTATCAATTCATGTTCAAATCTAATTAAAGATTTAACTATCGCCTGGAGCAAAACTGATGATACTCCCTTCTCGATCTTTTCAATCACTAGTATAGTACTTGTCTTTTGCGTCTTCTCATTTGCATCTGTTTTATAAACATTAGATGCATATAGTACAATCTGCATCTGTTTCTAATCCACACCAGATGCAAATAAGCTAAAGAAAATATTATATTTCGCTTTGCATCCATTGTTATCAAAAAACATATGCGGTAGGGACGTGTTGAATATTAATTGTTGCAACTTGCGTCTGTGCAATAAATAATATAACGCGGATACATGATACAATGGAGTATTTTGCGTCTTCTTATCCTTTTAAATTGGACGCTATTAATTAAACACCTGGCAGCAAGAAAACAAAATAAAGCCACGCGTATATGGAGGGAAAAGGAAACATACGCGCATTCTTCTAAAATTATCGGGAAAATTTTAAACCCTAAATTCAGTCGATTTCCATTTCCTAAATTTGGTCATAATCAAGTGCTTGCTTAACTTAAGGTAATCTTCAATATTCCAATGCTTACAGATTTATTTTTTAGATTTTGATTTTGATTTAATCTCCAATTCCATTTTCAGAATTTTGATTCTGATTCTGGTTGTTTTGATTCTGGTTGTTAGACGCAAAGGTTGATTAATGTTGTTCTGATACGTAATGTTGTTCATTGTATATTGTAAACTTCTGAATATATTTGAAATACGTGAATTGCTCACCCTTACCCTGATGAAACTTCTGAATATATTTCAGAAATTATCTGGAATTTATTGCTTCACATCAATTTGATGATACTTGCGGATTTGTTATTCATAAAAGTAACAAGCATATTGCTGATTAATGGAAAACAACCTTTGTAGATTAGTTTTGTGTAGTAAGTCAGAATATTCTCGGTTCACAAACTATGTTGACAAAGTTTGGAAACCGTTAAGATGTTTGGCGTGTTTTACAGACATAATGGCTTTATTGTTATTCATTTTGGAAACAAAGATGATTACAATTGGATTTTACGCTTTGGACAACATAATTCCAATTCAAAAATTATGATTATTTAACCATGGAGTAATGCAGCAAGATATGCCTTCATATTCTACGGTTAAACATTTCTCTCTCAATAAAATAATTTAGTAGACGATAGACTGCAATGTAGCGAGATATGCCTTCATATTTGGAGTGGACAAATTTGGCCTAAACTACCGGCTTTCCTCGTCTTACTATAAGGCCCATGAAAGCACACTACTAATGTATATATTTTTTTATTTTCATGATGAGTATATCACAACTTGTGATTTGATTAGAAGTATCGCCTCTGTTCACGAACGAGTTTGGAGTTGAAGAGAGATACCTCTGCATAAAAAGGGTGTAAAACATTACTATGATATGAAATAGTTGGTCACTTTGCTTCATTCTGATTTAGGATATTTTATCCATTTGTAGTTGTTTGATTATATTGATCTATTTTCCAGAAGAGTAATCGGCTGTGGTTAAGTTTTATTTGTTTTACAGGTAACTACTACTAGCTCTTATTTTATTTTCTAATTATCAAGTAATTTCCTGTTATATCATGCACTAATTAGTTCAGTTGATCGTTCTACTGTGAGAGTCATATGGTGATTTCATTTCAAATTGACGTTTTATTATTTTTAGAGTACACTGGTTCATTCAAACTGCAGCTAATTTACCATTGCCAAGGGATATGAAGTGCATCTTTGCCAGCAAATACTAGTTTAGGTTACAACTGTTACATAGAATTTCTTCTTTTACAATTGGATTGGATAAGTTTGATAGTTTGAAATCTATGCATTATGTGCCGGTGTTTTGACCGGGAGTGGAACCATTTTGTAAATTTACTTTTCTTTTGTTGTTGATCATCATTTCGCAGCTCAGATGAAAATTATAATGGTTTGTAAGTTTTCATAAGAATTTTATAGAAGTATAAAAGAAGCTTTTTTTTAAGTACTGTATTGCCTAGTCTGGTAGGAATCATTTTTTCTTCTTTTCATTCCTTACGCTGGTAGTGAAAGCATAACGTTTTATCCATGGATTTTTTTTCTTTTCTTTTTTGGAAGTAGTATAATGATAAACACTGGAATTATATGTAGAATTGCAGTTGATACTATTTACTTTGACCTTTGAATAACTCTGCTTTTCCAGAACTGGTTTGAGTCAAATGGCAATGAATTGCTGTTTTCGAAATGCACTTCATTTCACATTGAACTATTTAGGGAATAAAACTAAATCTTATGGATGTGCTGCCAGGTTCGCTGATTATTTGTTGATGCATGCAAGTAAATTACTAGTAGAACACTTCTCTTCTGTCAAAGCATATCTCTAGTCACTAGTTGGTATTTGAAGTCTTTTGAATTTTGTACAGATTTGTGTTGTTATCTAGCTACCTAGATCTCTAAAGAAAGAGTAAGCAAGAAAATTCCTTCCATGGGATAACCAAATTCTTATATCAGTATGGACAAGCAATTTTTTGTTATTGATGATATGGAATCCATATGTGGTGGATCCACTAGTATGCTACATAGTCTTTTCGCATATTGGACGCAAGGGTATCAGAAATGATGTATTCATTTGGATGACTAGAAATGAAATGCATGCTCTAGAGTCTAGTCCTCCTTTCGAGCATTAAGCATGCCAGGGAGAGTAATTTTCAGGGGAAGAAGAGGAAAAGGTCTGATGAATATGGTGGTTCACAAGCTGATTCCTCATGTGCATCGGTAGGCCAATGTTTTCTTCCTTCTAACTGTTATTAACTATTCATCAGTATACTTATATATTTTTTGCAAATAGTATGAGTCATGTGTGTCCGTGTTGTACTGATCACTATTAAATTGGCTGTAGATAGCATCAAAGCTAACCTGTAATAGGATTTGAACTGATTTGCAAGTGCAACCCACTGTGTATGCACCCATTTTATTGTCAAAGTCAAAACCGGGAAGGAAGCCATCTGCATGAAGATAAGACTCTTCTGGTACGCTGTTCTCAAAGACTTCCATGTATTATAGTTGACAATTGCATGAAAGTTAATTATATGGCACATTTGATGCCACATCAACTTCGAATAAGAAATGACCATTTCTTAAGGGTACACCATTTTATTTTGAATAATTGTTAAAGGAGGTTTTAAGCCTAAAATATTTTCAAAATTTTAGACAACTTTACCCCTAAACTTAACCGTAAAGACTCTAAGCTTTCTCCCACTTAAACATTTTTCCATCGCACAAGTCAAAACCAGCGATACAGAAGAAACAATTAAGTGTTTAAAAGAAATTAATAGTAGATTTGCATTGGGTTTAGCGAAGAGGATAAGTTCATCACCAAACATAAAAGTAGAAATCATATGAGACTTGCATATGGGGTGCAAGTCAACCTCTTTATTTGAAACTGCCTTAATAATCATTTTAGTGAGAAACTCCATATAGCAGCAATAAAAAGATAAGGTGTGAAAGAGTCTCCCTTGCTTGATACAACGATACCCTACAAACGGAAATAATGCATGGCGTTGGACATTAACATAGATTAAAATATTACATTAAAAAAAAGAGGTTAAAAGCTAAACTTCGGAGATTTAGCAAAGATTGCACTTTCATCTTGCGTATAGATAATGTGGAATTAAAGGCACAATGACGCATTCAATAATCAAGCATAGCCAAAAATCGTCATTTGTAGGGAAATCAGATATATGGCAAAGCTAATGGCACACAACTTAAAATATGAGCTATGCAAACATGTCAGATAAATGAATCTTCATAGAGTAGGAATAACTATACTTACCAACAACCGATAACGGGTTGTTTGAGTCATCACTTAACTAAAGACAGCCATATGAATCAATAATACATTGGTCCCCTTTACTATGGATTTATGCACTTGCTATAGTTACGTTTTTATTGTTTACATGGAATATTATGCAAAATTTCAAGCTAGTTTCATAGATTTAGGCTTACTGGAAGATTATCCTCTTACATTAGTGTTTCCACTTATGATTGTGTTTTGCTGGCTTGTTACTGACAAAGTGGAATTCTAATTTCAGAAAAGGTGAGCCTGCATTAATGTTTACATGAAGTGGTTAATTCTTGAACAAATATCATGAGTGAGTGGGGTGCTCAATTTTAGGAAATGTGGAATTTTGTTTCTTTACCGTATATATAATGCCATATTCGAAGTCATAGCGAAATTTATCCATTATAACCAATTTAAATTTGTTGTGACCGATCAGAAACCATTTGCCAGTCTTTAATACTAAAAATTAGTCACTGAACTTGTTAGTCCTTAGTCAATCTTTAATTAAGGACGGTAAATGTTATGTCTTTGATTTTCAGTTTTTAAATAAGTATTATTTTGTAGTGTGAATTGTAAAAGAAATGTATGCCCCAGACGGTATACACGAGGATTTCCCTTGTAGTCTTTGTTTATTTTTTACAATTCCTGCTATTTAGTAAATCAAAGATCATTGTTTATTCAATATGGGTGAATGTCAAAAGTTCGGAGAGATGCCATTGAATTAGCGCGGATGTTGCTTTAGGAAGAGGGCTAGCTAGATAGGGTGAATAGGCCTTCATAGCTAAATTCTCTAATAAAAGTTTTAACTATATTTTATGCTTGGACATATTAAATGATTGCCATGAATGCATTTTACTCATGTTGGCACCAAAACTATAATTGATAAGGTAAGACCGATCTATGTATAGCCTATGTATCCGTATGCAAAGTTTGATGTTTTGGTTCCTAAGAAAAATTTAATGTAACGTAGTAAGCTTGCGTTTTGGTCACATTGATTTCGCTTGACGCCAAAATTTCATATCTTATTACATAACAGCTATGGCATACCAGTCCCCGAAAACTTGGGTTACCGATAATTTGATGCCCATTATAGGTTATAGTCAGATAGTGATGGTTCAATATATCATTCGTTTATGTATGCAATCTCTGTTCTCTATTTTACACATTTTCTGCTTTTAAAGTTTAATGGGCGAGTTTGTTTCTACTGTTTCTAATCTTTTAAATATCATATGTGCAGTCAAGGAGGCAACTTCACCTTCTGAACTTAAAAACAAACTCATTGCGCCTGACATTCCACCGTCTACAAATGCTCATTCTTTTGCTGAGGAGTTGTTCAATTGAGTTCCTCGTGTTAAATCTGGTCTGAGAATAAGTTTTCCTCAACAGAAGGCGAGGTTGTCCTCAATAAAGCCATATTCTGAAGCTGAATTTAACTCTCGTCGAGGATCGAGGTAAAGGAAGCTGAAGTCAACAAATATGCTCCATTTACTCTGTTTGGTTTGCAGTACTTACATGGTTCCCTATAACACTCCACCTACTATTGTCAGCCTTCTAAGGTACTATTGTTTCCATTACTTTGCTTGGGCAATTTTCATGGCACATTTTTTGTTCCACAATGTTTGTTTTTTGAAAGTTAATATGGTAACGTGCACATACACTATTTAAAGTGATATTTTTAGCAATGAACAGGGCAAACTTTTTACGTCTTAAGCCTTTTATTTATTTGTTTTGAAAATCAGTGAATCGTTGCTTTTGATTTTTATGTAAAATGTAAAATGATTAGTCGCTTTTATTTATGTTAATTTGGGCAAGTTGTTACAAACAACCATTGTTATTTACTTAGTTTTTTTTCTTTTTTATACATCTCAATGATTAGAAACTCTGAATGCACGCATGTATGTTGCATTTTTTCCTTTTTTTTTCTTTAATTTGACTGACCAGCTCTGTCCATGCAGGGTTATTTATAACACCACCTTTCGATTCCATTGCCCGAGGAGTAAATTTGTCCTCCGCTTTCCTGCTCGAGTAATCTGTAGACTGGAAGTACCAACTCCAGAAGACCGACCTAGCTCCTTGCCGTTGCTCGGAACTGAAACACTCCTATGCAAAGGTTTATTGGCATTTGAATCCCACTTTACTGCATTAGACTCATTTTCTGTATTCATGGATTTTTCTTAGCAAGATTCCGACGATAAGTGCTTACGCTGAACGAACGTGGGGGTTATCTTGTTATAAGAAAGCTAATGCGTCAATGGATGCTAAAGATAACTGCTTACGCTGATTGTCTTCCAGAAGATTTAGATGTTCCAGATTGGCCAGAAAGCATCAAAGATATGCAGAGGAATCGGATCGGCCGTTCTGAGGGTGCTAAAATTGAATTTTATGTCGATGATTCAGTTGGAAATGAGTTAGACACAAAGGTGTCTGTTTTTACGACATGGCCAGACAATCTTTCGTGCTACGTATGCAGTATATTGTTCTAGCTCCTGAGCATCCCTTGCTATCATCAATAGTATCTATCTGACGATCAGTGTGAACTAATTGTAAATGTAGGTCGATAATTTCCAAGAATTGCATCTCGGAAAAGTGAACTTGAAAGAACTAATCTGCAGAAAGAAAAAACTAGAATCTTTAGTGATTCATATGCCAAAGAATCCTGTTACTAGGGAATTCATTCCAATTTGGGTAGCAGATTACATCTTGGGAAGTTATGGCACTGGAGCAATTATGTCTATACTTGCACATTATTCTCGTGATCATGAATTTGCAGAAAAATACAACACTCCAATAGTTCAAGTTGTGACTCCAAATGGTGATACTCACAGTAATGACAAGCCATATACAGGCAATGATGATCTTTTGGTGAACTCATCTAGTTCTCAATTGGATTGACTATTAATGGCTTGTCATGTAAAGAAGCTTGTTCTAGGGTCACAGAGTGGTTTGACAGCACTGGCAACGGGAAGAAAATGGTAAACTATAAATTGAGGGATTGGCTTTTTGCTCGGCAACGTTATTGGGGAGAACCCTTTCCAGTAATTTACTTAGATGAAAGTAAAGAAATTATACCTCCTCCAGAATCTGAGCTGCCTCTAACTCTGCCAGAATTAGATGATTTTGCTCCTACTAGAACTGGAGAACTACCTATAACAAAAGCAAAATCTTGGGTAAAAACTGTTGGTTCTGTTTCTGGAAAATCTGCAGCTCGAGAAACAAGTACGATGCCACAGTGGGATGGATCTTGTTGGTACTATTTGAGATTTATGGACCCTAAAAATTCCACTGAACTGGTTGGCAGTGCTAAGGAAAGATACTAGGTTCTTGTAGATATTTACATTGGTGGAGCGGAACATTCTGTATTGCATTTGCTTTATTCAAGATTTTGGCATAAGTTCCTCTATGATTATTGTTTAATACAAAGAACCTTTCCAGTCTTATAAATCCAGGTCTGATACTTGGGGAGGTTGAGTATACGGCTTTCAAAGAACAAGATGGGAGACTAGTATCTGCTGATTCCATTATCGATCCTACCGAGTATTTGCATGAAAATATACCCATTGAAAAGGCAACAAAAGTCAGCGATTTTCACATTCTGAAAGATGACACAACTATTTGTCTATCTGCTCGAGCACACAAAATGAGTAAAAGCAGAGGAAATGTCATCAACCTTGATGATGTTATTTCTGAATATGGTGCCGATTCTCTTCGCCTATATGAAATGTTCATGGGACCGTTGAGGTAATTCCGTCCTATTTGCTCCAGCTAACACCAAACGATATTTTATATGTAATGGCTTTCTCCATATAGCTACTTTGTTTTACCTGCTACTATCATATTTTAAGCATATTGATTACATGAAAAGTATTTTGTATTTCCTCAATATATTTAACTAAGAACTGTGTTTTGATGTTAAAAGGTAAGGGGTATAAGGGACAGCACTAACTTTCTTAAGCTAAACCCTAGACAACAATCGTCATGTATTTATTTTTATTTTTAAAAAAAACTTGGTACTTAGAAAAAGGTGGCAACATACTAATACCGCATGCCTTAGGTGATATATACGTACAACAAGTCTACATATGTCCAAAGTTTGAATCATGGTACGCAAGATTCAAACTCGTGACCTTAAAAACCCATTTGAGCGCCTTACCTGTGGTATGTGGTCTCGGACAATGAGGTATTAATTTTAAGAGAAATTGCTACTGTTTTGGTAATTATCCGTCGGAGGCTTAAATGCAAAATGGAAGATAAACTGACCTGCGAAAGTAAATTTTTGATCCTCATCATTCCCTAAAAATAACATATAGAGATTCAGAAACATGGAGCACTGGAGGAATTGATGGGGTACACAGATTTTTATCAAGGACATGGAGGCTAATTGTAGGTTCCTCATTGCCTGATGCAACATACAGCAATGGAACAATTACTGCAGACATTGAGCCTTCTTTTGAGAAACTGCGTGCACTACATAGATGCATTGATAAAAAGTCTGAAGATGTTCAAGAGACCCGGTTTAACATTTGAATTTCAGCGATGATGGAGTTCCTTAATGCAGCTTACAAGTGGAACACTCTTCCTAAGTCAATAATGGAGGAATTTGCTGTTTTGCTAGCTCCTTACGCGTCTCATATGGCTGAGGAACTTTGGTTTCGACTGTCCCATACAAGTTCGCTAGCATACGAAAGACCTCATGAGGTTTGCCTTTATAATTTCTGTTCTAATATGAAAAAACATTTGATTCTTTAATAGGCAGTATTATGTATTTCTTTGGTTGTGTAAATGATGTAATAAGGTAAAAACTGCTCAAGTTACATGCATCTGCTTGTGCTAGAATCATATAAAGGTATATTGTCGGTTATATAGCATATGTAAGACTACTGCTTTTTTGCAGGCTAAAAGTGAATACTTTAAAGATTCAAGTGAAGTATTGCCTGTTCAGATTAATGGAAAGAATAGAGGCACGATTGTAGTGAATGAAGATTGTTCAAAAAATGAAGCTTTCAGATTAACTTTAGAAGACAGAAACTCTCAAAATATTTGGATGGAAGCACCATAAAGGAAAAAATATATGTTCCAGGAAGGATCATGATTGTGAATGTAGACCACCAGAAGGTGCGGACATGAACGTATTTACAATAACTATTTTTATATTTCTATTTAATTGTATTTTTCGGATTGTGTATCGATTACAGATAGTTGTATTGAATCGTGAATAGAAGTTAATAAAATTTAACTAAGAAAAACGTGCTATTTTATTTGATTGTATTCAGATTTGTGTTGCGGCAAACCCTAAAGGCTCATTTTTTTATTAAAAAAAACAAATTTGCGTATGTTGCGGTGACAAAGCAGATGCAAATGCACTGGATAGGCAAATCTTCCATAAGCTATTTGCATCTGCTGCAGTAACAAAGTAGATGCAAATACATAGAGTATTTGCGTCTGATTCTGGTTAAAATAGACGCAAATATATCATATTTGCATCAGTTGAAAATCCGAAGCAATTTATTTTTATAATTTGCATCCATTTCATCTGCATCTATTGTGGAGCAGACGCAAATGTTGGAAAAAGACAGACGCAAATACTCTGTTTTGTACTAGTGAATCTAATTAAAGATTCATTAAAACTTCACTTAGTTTTAATCTTTAACTGGGTTAAAGAATCAGTGTCATTTAAAACACGGTTCATGATAAACCCAAAATCACATTCCATTAATTATCGGGTTAAAGAACAAGTGTTATTTAAAACACTGTTCACGATAAACCCAAAAATGAATACCAATTCAATTCCAATTAAATATTATTTAATTGGTACACTTCATTAAATCTAAATAAAAAGATTAAATCTTTTTCTCTACTGGGCTTAAGAACAGTGTTAATGAAGACACCATTCACGACACCCAAATCACATTTGATATTAAATACAAGGTTCTGAATAGAAAATATATCGGCTTATATTCAATATCAATTTCTACGACCAACAAATATCGTATTGGAAATAACGATATTAATATATCTTTCAAATTCCCATAACAATATCTGTATCATTACGAAATCCAACATCGAAATATTCCGAAGACAATTTCGATTCAAATCCATTCCAATTCAATTATTGGAAATCCTAGTTATATTTCAAAATCATTTCAAATCCAATTTATTTATTTTTAAAAATAAATAAATTATTACTCTAGTTCAAAACTAGTTCATTTCGATAAAAATCTACTTTTATCTTTTTAAATATGGAGTTTTTCATCTCAATTCCTCACAAATCATTTCTTATGATTTTACACAAATTATTACTATTTTTAATAATTTTATCAAGGCCCATACAGTCGATTTCCATCAACGTCCATCGAACTGCACTTACAACGATCTTTTCCAAATTTGATTTGGACATAATTCCAAATCCAACCGTTAGATTTCAAATTTCTAATATTCGTTAGAAAGCTCTTTTCGATACGAACCCAATGTTCCAGTTTTAGAAGAATCCGATGGTCGGATCTCCCGCAATGTCCATTCGAAGTCAATGGTCGAAATTCGCGAACTGCCGCGGCGCGTTCTATTCAGGCCATTATATTATATATAATATATATTTCGTCGATTTCCTTTTAAAACGAATTTTATAAATCATTTTAAATTCATTTTCGAAACGATTTCAACTACATATTCAATTTCTAATCAAAATTGTATATTCCAATATAAATTCGTTTTAATTTCATTTTATTTCGAATTTCAAATCATTTCGATATATTTCGAATTTCAAATCATTTCAATATTCATTTCGAGTTTCAAATCATTTTAATTTATTTCGAATTTCAAATCATTTCAATTTATTTCGAATTTCAAATCATTTCAATATTCATTGAAAAATGAATAAAATCGATATAAATATCGTTCACGTCAAAATGGCGTCAATCTAATCAACACGGCTTCATATATTTCTATTTTCAAATATTCTATATCAAATATTTCTTTTCAAATATTTCTATTCAAAATTGGAATGAGGCCCAATCAATTACCATATAATGTTAATTATATGGATTTTCTACAACACATGTATAAAATAACAACGATAAATAATCAACCATCATCCAGAGTGCATTCTACAGTGTATAAGCATCAAATATAAATATTCAACACTTATAACAGCCTGTCAATCAATCGATCGACATACAACTAATTATTGGGATTAGTGTATGTCATATATCATCCCAATACCCGTGTGGCGTTTTGAAACAATCAAAACACAGATTTTATTTGTGCAGTTGGGCGATGTGTAAAATTTATCGACCCAAACCATATCATTCAAATGTGTGTATATAAACAAATCGTTCGATTTGTTTATATTAATTTATTTCATTTTAAATACACGTTAAAAATTCTATTTTCAACTATAAAATATTTTTAACTACATAAATATTTTATTTCATTTCACATCACATCACACAATCAACTACACATCAAAATCAAACAAACAAGCATACAAGCCGTCCATGGTCTGTGGACGACGGGTGTCGGGTGCTACTAAACACCGTCTGCATCCTAGTATATATTTTAAACTAGAAATAAATCAAAAGTGAGGAGTCCTCACCGAGGGTTCCACTCCGCCGTTTCATTTCAGAATTGTCTGAATTCCCTTTTGATTTCTATTCGTTCCATCTCACTTATTTTCACGCTGTTCATATATAAAAATATTATTTTTATTACTCCATATCAATAAATAAAAATCATATTTTTATTTCTACTTCATATATTTTTACAATGCTTCTCTCTATATAAAAATTTATATTTTTATATATATTTCGACTTCTTATACAAAGATCGAATTTTATATCATCACTACAAAAATCACATTTTTATAATCACTCTGTATAGATAAAAATCACATTTTTATACCGCTACTATATAGATAAAAATTCTATTTTTATATGGCATTTCATAAGTAAAAATCATATATAAAGATCAAATTTTTTCTATCTATATAATATAAAAATCCTATTTTTATACTTCCTATAAAATTAAAATCATTTCTTTTATACTTCTATAATATAAAATTCATTTCTTTTATACTTCAATAATATAAAAATCATTTCTTTTGTACTACTATAATATAAAAATCATTTCTTTTCACTAAAACACATAGGAAAAATCATATTTTTCTACACTAATAAATAATTAAAACTTACTTTGCTCGTCAAAAGAAAAAGGGGGGATTTTACGGTCGGATTTGGTGGAGGTGGGGGCTGTCAGGCCGGCGCCGTCATCTCAGGTGGCGGAGGAAGCCACTGGCGGTCGCTGGTGGTCCGGGCTGCTAAGGCGATGGGGTCTTCGGGGGAGCGCGTCGGTCTGGAGCTTCTGGGGGGGGGGGTTCGAGGGATTTCGGCGTCTCGTGGGCGGGGTTTTCTGTTCGTAGGGGGAGGAGATAGAAGCGGAGGAGGGAGGCTAGGGGGGCGCTGCGCCTCCTTGCGGCGGCGTGGATGCTCCGGCAATCGGAGGAGTGGAGGAGCGACGGGTTCCTCCGTCATTGTCTCATTTTTATTTCAGATCTGAAATGAAGAGAGAGGGAGAGTGGAGAGGAACTATATTTATTTATTTATTTATTAATTTAGTTTAATTCTCCTTTAAAGTTGACTTTTTATTCAACTTCCAATTGAGACCCAACGACTGTCGCCCCTAGCTAATTACCCCCATTCCGAACACACTGGGATATGTTTCGTTAGCCAATTTTATTGTTTCGATCAGTTTTCGTTTAAATCAAATTATAAATCTTTATATATTGAATTTGAACGCACATTTAAATTTACTGGGGCCACATACGAACTCTATAAATTACCGAAAAATATTTTCTAGCTTCGTATTGACGATACGGTCCTAACAAAACTGATTTCGTCAAATTCTAAGATCGTTTGATAAACAGCCATTTTCCAGTGGATTAAAATCAACTAAATCTGGTCAAACGCGTTTTCCTTCGCCGCGCTCACATATTGATTTGAAAAATTACGAAATTTGAAACCTAGCAATAACTAGACATCACAGATCCAGCAAAAGTGGGTTCGTCGAAAACCGAGGTCGTTTGCAAAATGGCTATTTTTAAAGGCCAGAATTCCATAGCGACAATTCAAAATTTTCAACTAGACATATCTTTTGTTTCCCGCTATGAAATTTCAATCTTTCGGATTCGTTGGAAAGATATTCACAAATAGATTCTAATATTTTTGGTTTCACTAAAATCCGGTTTATTTTGCACCCGATACTTTAATTTGAAGTTTGAAATCGAATTTTCGAACTACCACGCCATTTTCAATTCCTTTTATAATTTAAAATAAAATTTTTATATTCTAACGACGATCTATATAACATATACGTTCGAATTCTATTCAAAGTAAATTTTTCGTCATTATTATTTAAAATAATCTATTTTAAATAATTAAAATTCGCTAAAATAGGCAAAATAAAAATTTTAAATTGGCTCAAATTTCCGGGTTATTACAATCTCCCCCACTTAAAACTTTTCATCCCCGAAAAGGAACGAAACCGAAAGTTGTTTAACTAATCAACTCAAATTTCACTTCTTTCGCTACGGCTTAAGTTCTTCAACTTTTCAGTTTCTAAGAACTTTTCAAATTTTTCAAAAATTTGGCTAACACCCTAAATTTTCAAAAATTTTCGCCATAAACTCCCCTGCACCTGGGACTTCGGGATATTTCATATAGCCTCCCATGGCCTTGTTCAATCCAAAAGAAAGAGAAAAAGCCAAGCGGCTAGCCAATCGGCTCATAAAATCATCATCACCCAAACAAAACAGTAAATTATGGTAAACATGTACCTATTTGTCGGCCAAACAATTTTATTTCTCTGCTCTAGCCTCCTTGCTATGACCTGTTCAGTGTAATATACGAGCAAATGCGACTAATTTTCAACACAATTCACTATTTGATACAATTTGGCAATAGGGTACAAATTTTAATTAATCAACCAATAATCAACAACACAACCATCAATCAATTAGTTGATTAGCTTTTCAAATTCATAACTTTAAAAAATAGTCAAAAAATCGGATTTTTGATGCCAAATCAAAACAATAAACCCTATCTAATTTTGGTTCTCACAACAGTCAATAGGAATCATATAGAAATCCCACTTTCGAAACTCGAATATAAGTTCTGATGATGTACGTACTATAGCGATCACCAGAACCATCTCTGGGCGACTAGAGTGTGATTCGATATGTATCCCGTATATTAAAACTTCGAATACACGCGGATCAGATGTATACACAAAATCTTTATATTCTGGACTGTCCAAATCAATAAAAATAAATAATCAAATACGAATAATTGATTTAAATTTTCAAAACAAAATTAGTTTTCACTTTAAAAATATACTCTTCACACTCGTTCTGGGATGCTACTGATCCCATCTCTAACGATTCATTCTCGTTGGATATTACTAATCCAATTTCTGATGAATTCTTTCGTGTGGTTCTAACGTGTCTTGTTCTCTGAGCTTTGTAAACAAAAGCTCTAATACCAACTGTAAGGACCCGTAACTTCCCCGGTAAGGAAAGCCCGGATTACCTTGAGAAAACGACAAAATAGAACGCAGATGGAAGAACATTTCATTGTATATTACAACAATTCATAAGAATACAAGAATATACAAAGTATGAATAAATATTACACAACAGAAAAATATCAGAGATTACAATACATTACATAGCAGCAGAAAATAATACAAAATACAATTGAAGAAGATACACGGATACAAAGCTTTCCGGATATCATTCCAGCTGTGAACCAGGATCCTATGAATATAAATCTGCAAAACCCAAAACTACTAGCTGCCCGTGTCGAAAATAAGGGCACCCAGAGTTTAGGTTAAAACAATAAACTCCAGGTCAGTCATGGGACTGGTGTGAGAACTAAAATAGTTATTAATCTTTATTTTAAAGTTAGGTAAATAAAGGGACCACGCCGTATAACACGGAACGGATTTCCTCCCAAGAATACAAATTCATAAAACAACAGCGCAATGCTAAATAAAGAAACAATGAAGCTATTATAAGACCCAGGTCGCATCACACAATGCAACGCAAGCTGAAGGATAGGGTTTTTACCTTATAATATCCAGGAATTCTTGATACGTTTAAAACAAATCATTTGATATAATAATAATTGTATAGTGTATAAAACAACTTCAAATCATAAGTATCAATCATAGATGGCATAAGCGCCCCATCCCACTATGTCGCCATATATAGGATTACAATCAAAACCGCAAAGTCACGTTTTGGAAATTGGATTTCCATCTGTGAACCGAGGCAAAAGATAGTCCTCACCAACTTCGAGACTCTCTAGCCCGAGCCTCAGGGTTAGAGCGCATCGACCCTTGGATCGTCAGGGCCGGTCCACCGATGTGGATTAAAATTCCTGAACACTGCGTTTCCCCACCCTTTGGGGCGTAAATGAGCCAATGAATGACTCCATCGGTCCTGGATCGACCGATATATCCGAGGCGCCTCGCAACAGCAACAACCACATAAGTCAAACTCGTCAGCGCGTGTAAAACCACTGACGCCACTTCTAGCCAGAAAGAAACGCATGTCCTCCCTGAGGTCTTCTCCCGTTTTTGGTTCACAACCGGGGTGTGAGGCTCGCGAATTCACGATACACAAATCGATGCCACACAGGCCGTGCTTTGATCAACAACCACAAGACTCTGGTTTTCAACAGAAGCCCTGATCAATTGCCACTTAGGCATGCCACACAGGCAATTCACTCCATGCGTTTGATATCCATCAATATATAACCCCTGAGCTCGTACATCTCACAGAAGGGGGTTAAGCAAGAGAATAAATTCTCCGCCGCCAAACAGATATATATTTAATAGAAATCAACCACACAATATCCATTCGAAGTCAATATCCACAATATCCATTCGAAGTCAATGGTCGAAATTCGCGAACTGCCGCGGCGCGACGCGTTCTATTCAGGCCATTATATTATATATATATAATATATATTTCGTCGATTTCCTTTTAAAACGAATTTTGTAAATCGTTTTAAATTCGTTTTCAAAACGATTTCAACTTCATATTCAATTTCTAATCAAAATTGAATATTCCAATATAAATTCGTTTTAATTTCATTTTATTTCGAATTTCAAATCATTTCAATTTATTCCGAATTTCAAATCATTTCAATTTATTTCGAATTTCAAATCATTTCAATTTATTTCGAATTTCAAATCATTTCAATTTATTTCGAATTTCAAATCATTTCAATATTCATTGAAAAATGAATAAAATCGATATAAATATCGTCCACGCCAAAATGGCTTCAATCTAATCAACACGGCTTCATATATTTCTATTCTCGAATATTCTATTTCAAATATTTCTTTTCAAATATTTCTATTCAAAACTCGAATGAGGCCCAATCAATTACGATATAATGTTAATTATATGGATTTTCTACAACACATATATAAAATAACAACGATAAATAATCAACCATCATCCAGAGTGCATTCTACACTGTATAAGCATTAAATATAAATATTCAACGCTTATAACAACTTGTCAATCAATCGATCGACATACAACTAATTATTGGGATTAGTGTATGTCATATATCATCCCAATACCCGTTTGGGGTTTTCGAACAATCAAAACACAGATTTTATTTGTGCTGTTGGGCGATGTGTAAAAATTATCGACCCAATCCATATCAGTCAAATGTGTGTATATAAACAAATAGTTCGATTTGTTTATATGAATTTATTTCATTTTAAATACACGTTAAAAATTCTATTTTCAACTATAAAATATTTTTAACTATATAAATATTTTATTTCATTTCACATCACTTCACACAATCAACTAGACATCAAAATCAAACAAACAAGCATACAAGTCGTCCATGGTCAGTGGACGACGGGTGTCGGGTGCTACTAAACACCGTCTGCATCCTAGTATATATTTTAAATTAGAAATAAATTAAAAGTGAGGAGTTCTCACCGAGTGTTCCACTCCGCCGTTTCATTTCTAAAATGTCTGAATTCCCTTTTGATTTCTATTTGTTCCATCTCACTTCTTTTCACGCTGTTCATACATAAAAATAGTATTTTTATTACTTCATTTCAATAAATAAAAATCATATTTTTATTTCTACTTCATATATTTTTACAACGCTTCTCTCTATATAAAAATTTATATTTTTATATATATTCCGACTTCTTATACAAAGATCGAATTTTATATCATCACTACTAAAATCACATATTTATAATCACTCTATATGGATAAAAAACACATTTTTATACCGCTACTATACAGATAAAAATTCTATTTTTACTATGGCATTTCATAACTAAAAATCATATACAAAGATCAAATTTTTTCTATCTATATAATATAAAAATCATATTTTTATACTTCCGATAAAATAAAAATCATTTCTTTTATACTTCTATAATATAAAAATCATTTCTTTTATACTTCAATAATATAAAAATCATTTCTTTTATACTACTGTAAAATAAAAATCATTTCTTTACACTAAAACACATAGGAAAAATCATATTTTTCTGCACTAATAAATAATTAAAACTTACTTTGCTCATAAGAAGAAAAAGGGGGGTTTTACGGTCGGATTTGGTGGAGGATGGGGCTGTCAGGCCGGCGCCGGCGTCTCAGGTGGCGGAGGAATCCACTGGCGGTCGCTGGTGGTCTGGGCTACTCAGGCGATGGGGTCTTTGGGGGAGCGCGTCGGTTTGGAGCTGCTGGGGGGGTCCGAGGGTTTTGGGCGTCTCGCGGGCGGGGTTTCCCGTTTGCAGGGGGAGGAGATAGAAGCGGAGGAGGGAGGCTAGGGGGCGCTGTGCCTCTTAGCGGCGGCGTGGATGCTCCGACAATCGGAGGAGTGGAGGAGCGGTGGGTTCCTCCGTCGTTGTCTCAAAATTTTTTTCCAGATCTGGAATGAAGAGAGAGTGGAGAGGAACTATATATATTTATTTATTATTAAATTTAGTTTAATTCTCCTTTAAAGTTGAGTTTTTATTCGACTCCCAATTGAGACCCAATGACTGTCGCCCCTAGCTAATTAGCCTTATTCCGAACACAATGGGTTATGTTTCGTTAGCCAATTTTATCATTTCGATCAGTTTTCGTTTAAATCAAATTATAAATCTTTATATTTTGAATTTGAACGCACATTTCAATTTACTGGGGCAACATACGAACTCTATAAATTCCTGAAAAATATTTTCTAGCTTCGTGTTAACGATACGGTCCTAACAAAACTGATTTCGTCAAATTCTGAGTCCGTTTGAAAAAAGGCCATTTTCCAGTGGATTAAAATTAACTTAGACTGGTAAAACGCGTTTTCCTTCGCCACGCTCACATATTGATTTGAAAAATTATGAAATTTGAAACCTAGCAATAACTAGACATCACGGATCCAACAAAAGTGGTTTCGTCGAAAACCGAGGTCGTTTCCAAAATGGCTATTTTTAAGGGCCAGAATTCCATAGCGACTATTCAGAATTTTCAACTGGACATATTTTTTGTTTCCTGCTATGAAATTTCAATCTTTCGGATTCGTTGGAAAGATATTCACAAATAGATTCTAATATTTTTGGATTCACTAATATCCGGTTTATTTTGCACCCGGTACATTCATTTGAAGTTTGAAATCGAATTTTCGAACTACCACACCATTTTCAATTCCTTCTGTAATTTAAAATAAAAATTTTATATTTTAACGACGATCCATATAATATATACGTTCGAATTCTATTCAAAGTAAATTTTTCGTCGTTATTATTTAAAATAATCTATTTTAAATAATTAAATTTCGCTAAAATAGCCAAAATAAATTTTTTAAATTGGCTTGGATTTCCGGGTTATTACAATCGACAAATACGAAAGCTGATAAATACTTTGGATTGGGCGCTGCAAAAACCAACTCTTCGCAGTAGTTAAAAAATAGGGGTAATTGTTGGAATTAAGGGCTATTAAGAGAATTTGGTGTAGGATTAAAAAGATGGGTTGTTATGAAGTATTAATAGAAGTTTAGGTAGTTTAAGCATAGTAGGGGTAGATCGACAAATATGAAAGATGATGAATCATTTGGATTGGGTGCTGCAACTAGTCCTTCACAGTAGTTAAAAAATATGGGTATTCGTTAGAAGGAAGGGCTATTTATAGAATTAGGGGTAGTATTAAAAAGAAGGGTTGTTTTGAAGTATTAAGAGAAGTATGGGTAGTTTAAGAAGAGTAGGGGTAGATCGACTAGAAGTAGGGGTAGTTTAAGCATAGGAGGGGTAGATCGACAAATATGAAAGACGATGAATCGTTTGGATTGGTTGTTGCAAAAAAAAATTCCTTTACAATAGTTAAAAAATAGGGGTAATTTTTGGAAGGAAGGGCTATTTAGAGAATTAGGGATAGGGATAAAAATAAGGGTTGTTTTGAAGTATTAAGAAAAGTAGGGATAGTTTAAGCATAGTAGGGGTAGATCCACAAATATGAAAGATGATAAATCATTTGGATTGAGTGCTGCAAAAACCAACCCTTTAGAGTAGTTAAAAAATAAGGGTAATTGTTGGAAGTAAGGGCTATTTAGAGAATTAGGAATAGGATTAAAAAGAAGGGCTATTTTGAAGTATTAAGAGAAGTAGGGATAGATTAAGCACAGTATGGGTAGATCAAAAAATATGAAAGATGATAAATCCTTTGGATTGGGTGCTGCAAAAACAACCCCTCACAGTAGTTAAAGAACAGGGGTTATTGTCGGAAGTAAGGGCTATTTAAATAATTCGAGGTAGGATTAAAAATAAGGGATGTTCTGAAGTATTAAGAGAAGTATGGGTAATTTAAGCATAGTAGGGGTAGATCGACAAACATGAAAGATGATGAATCGTTTAGATTGGGTGCTGCAAAAACCAATCCTTCATTGTAGTTCAAACACTACAGTAATTTTTGGAAAGAAGGTCTATTTAGAGAATTAGGGGTAGGATTAAAAAGAAGGGTTGTTTTGAAGTATTAAGAGAAGTATGGGTAGTTTAAGGATAGTATGGGTTGGTCGACTAATATGAAAGATGATGAATCGTTTGGATTAGGTGCTACAAAAACAAATTCTTCATAATAGTTAAAAAATAGGGGTAATTTTTGGAAAGAAGGGCAATTTATAGAATTAGGGGTTGGATTAAAAAGAAGGGTTGTTTTGAAGTATTAAGGAAAGTAAGGGTAGTTTAGGCATAGAAGGGGTTAATCGACAAATATGAAAGATGATGAATCGTTTAGATTGCGTGATGCAAAAACCAACTCTTCACAGAAGTTAAAAAATTTGGGTTAATGGTTGGAAGTAAGGTTAATTTATAGAATTAGAGGTAGGATTACAAATAAGGGCCATTTTGAAGTATTAAGAGAAGTAGCAGTAGTTTAAGCATAGTAGGGGTAAATCGATAAATATAAAAGATGATGAATCATTTAGATTGGGTACTCCAAAAACCAACCCTTCACAGAAGTTAGAAAAAAGGGGTAACTGTTGGAAGTAAAGGCTATATAGAGAATTAGGGGTAGGATTAAAAAGAAGGGTTGTTTTGAAGTATAAAGAGAAGTAGGGGTAGTTTAAGCATAGTAGGGGTAGATCGACGAATTTGAAAGATGATTAATTGTTTGGATTGGGTGCTGCAAAAACCAATCCTTCACAATAGTAAAAAATAGAGGTAATTGTTGGAAGGAAGGTCTATTTAGGGAATTAGGGGTAGGATTAATAAGAAGGGCTATTTTGATGTATTAAGAGAAGTACGGGTAGTTTAAGCATGGTAGGGTTAGATCGACAAGTACGAAAGATGATAAATCATTTGGATTTGGTGCTGCAAAAACCACCCATTCACAGTAGTTAAAAAATAAGGGTAATTATTAGACGTAAGGGCTGTTTGGAGAATTTGGGATATGATTAAAAAGAAGGGCTATTTTGAAGTACTAAGAGAATTAGGGATTGTTTAAGCATAGTAAGGTAAAATCGTAAAATATGAATGCAGATAACTCGTTTGGATTGGGTGCTGCAAAAACCAACCCTTCACAGTAGTTAAAAAATTGGGGTAATTTTTGGAAGTAAGGGATATTAAGAGAATTTGGGTAGGATTAAAAGGATGGGTTGTTTTTAAGTATTAAGCGAAGTATGGGTAGTTTAAGCATAGTAAGGGCTGATAGACAAATATAAAAGATGATGAATCATTTGGACTGGGTGCTGCAAAAACCAATCCTTCACAGTATTTAAAAAATTGGGGTAATTGTTGGAAGGAAGGGCTATTTGTAGAATTACGGGTAGGATTAAAAAGAAGGGTTGTTTTGATGTATTAAAAGAAGTAGGAGTAGTTTAAGCATAGTAGGGGTAGAACGACAAATATGAAAGATGATGAATCGTTTGGATTGTGTGCTGCAAAAACCCATCCTTCACAATAGTTAAAAAATAGGGATAATTGATGGAAGGAAGGGATATTTAGAGAATTTGGGATAGGGTTAAAAAGAAGAGTTGTTTTGAAGTATTAAGAAAAGTAGAAGTTGTTTAAGCATAGGAGGGGTAGATCGACAAGTATGAAAGATGATTAATCATTTGGATTGGGTGCAGCAAAAAGAAACCTTCACAATAGTTAAAAAATAAGGGTAATTGTCGGAAGTAAGGTCTATTTAGAGGATCAGTGGTAGGATTAAAAAGAAGGGTTGTTTTTAAGTTTAAAGAGAAGCAGGGGTAGTTTAAGCATATTAGGGGTAGATCAACGAATATAAAAGATGATGAATTGTTTCGATGGGTGCTGCAAAACCTAATCCTTGGCAATAGTAAAAAAATGGGGTAATTGTTGGAATGAAAGGAAATTTAGAGAATTAGCGGTAGGATTAAAAAGAAGGGCGGTTTTGAAGTATTAAGAGAAGTAGGTATAGTTTAAGCATAGTAGGGGTAGATTGACAAATACGAATGATGATAAATCATTTGGATTGGGTGCTGCAAAAATCAACCCTTCATAGTAGTTAAAAAATAAGGGTAATTGTTGGAAGTAAGGGTTATTTAGAGAACTAGGGATAGGATTAAAAATAAGGGCTATTTTGAAGTATTAAGAGAAGTAAGGGTAGTTTAAGCATAGTAGGGGTAGATCGACAAATATGAAAGATGATGAATCGTTTGGATTGGGTCCTGCAAAAAAAATCCTTCACAACTGTTAAAAATAAGGGGCAATTGTTGGAAGGAAGGGCTATTTAAAGAATTAGGGGTAGGATTAAAAAGAAGGGTTGTTTTGAAGTATTAAGAGAAGTTGGGGTAGTTTAAGCATTGTAGTGGTAGATCGACAAATACAAAAGAAGATAAATCATTTGGATTGGGTGCTGCAAAAACCTACCCTTCATAGTAGTTAAAAAATAAGGGCAATTGTTGGAAGTAGGGGCTATTTAGAGAATTAGGTAAAGGATTAAAAAGAAGAGCTATTTTGAAGTATTAAGAGAAGTTGGGATAGTTTAAGCACAGTAGTGGTAGATCGACAAATACTATAGATGATAAATCGTTTGGATTGGGTTCTGCAAAAACCAACCCTTCATAGTAGTTAAAAAATAGGGTAATTGTTGGAAGTAAGGGCTATTTACAAAATTCGAGGTAGGATTAAAATTAAGGGATGTTTTGAAGTATTAAGAGAAGTATGGGTAATTTAAGCATAGTACGAGAAGATCGACAAATATGGAAGATGATGAATCGTTTGGATTGGGTGCGGCAAAAACCAATCCTTCATAGTAGTTAAAAAATAGGAGTAATTGTTGGAAAGAAGGGATATTTAGATAATTTAGTGTATGATTAAAAAGAAAGGTTGTTTTGAAGTATTAAGGGAAGTAGGGGTAGTTTAAGCATAGTAAGGATAGATCGAAAAATATGAAAGATGATGAATCGTTTAGATTGTGTAATTCAACAACAATCCCTTCAAAAAAGTTAAAAAATAGGGGTAATTGTTGGAGGTAAGGGCTATATAGAGAAGCAGAGGTAAGATTAAAAAGAAGGACCGTTTTGAAGTATTAAAAGAAGTAGGGGTAGTTTAAGCATAGTAGGGGTAGATCGAAAATTGTGAAAGTTGATGAATCATTTGGATTGGGTGCTCCAAAAACCAACCCTTTACTGAAGTTAAAAAAAGGTGTAATTGTTGGAAGTAAGGGCTATAAAGAGAATTAGGGGTAGGATTAAATAGAAGGGTTGTTTTGAAGTACAAAGAGAAGTAGGGGTAGTTTAAGCATAATAGGGGTAGATCGACGAATATGAAAGATGATTAACTGTTTGGATTGGGTGCTGCGAAAACCAGTTCTTTACAACAGTAAAAAAATTATGGGTGAGTGCTGGAAGTAAGGCTATTTAGGGAATTAAGGTTACGATTAAAAAGAAGGGCTGTTTTGAAGTATTAAGAGAAGTACGGGTAGTTTAAGCATAGTAGGGGTAGATCGACAAATACGAAAGTTGATAAACCATTTGGATTGGGTGCTGCAAAAACCAAGCATTCACAGTAGTTAAAAAATAAGGGTAATTATTGGAAGTAAGGGGTATTTGGTGAATTGGGGATATGATTAAAAAGAAAGGCTATTTTGAAGTATTAAGAGAAGTAGGGATTGTTTAACCATAGTAAGGGTAAATCGAAAAATATGAAAGAACATAAATCGTTTGGATTGGGTGTTGCAAAAACCAACCCTTCACAGTAGTTAAAATTAGGGTTAATTATTGGAAGTATGGGTTATTATGTGAATTTGGGGTAGGATTAAAAAGATGGGTTGTTTTGAAGTATTAAGAGAAATATGGGTAGTTTAAGCATAGTAGGGGTAGATCGACAAATATGAAAGATGATGAATCGTTTGCATTGGGTGCTACAAAAACCAATCCTTCACGGTAGTTAAAAAATAAGGGTAATTGTTGAAAGGAAGGGCTATTTATAGAATTAGGTGTTGGATTAAGGAGAAGGGCTGTTTTGAAGTATTAAGAGAAGTAGGGGTAGTTTAAGCATAGTAGGGGTATAACGACAAGTGTGAAATTTAATGAATCGTTTGGATTGTACGCTGAAAAAACCAACCCTTCACATTAGTTAAAAAATAGGGATAATTGTTGGAAGGAAGGGCTATTTAGAGAATTGGGGATAGGATATAAAAAAGGTTGTTTTGAAGTATTTTGAGAAGTAGGGGTAGTTTAAGCATAGTAGGGGTAGATCGACTAGTATGAAAGATGATTAATCTTTTGGATTGGGTGCTGCAAGAACCAATCCTTCAAAATAGTTAAAAAATGGGGGTAATTGTCGAAAGTAAGGGCTATTTAGAGAATCAGGGGTAGGATTAAAAAGAAGGGTTGTTTCGAAGTACAAAGAGAAGTAGGGTTAGTTTAGGCATATTAGGGGTAGATCGACAAATATGAAAGATGATGAATCGTTTGGATGGATGCTGCCAAAACCAGTCCTTCACAATAATAATAAAATAGGGGTAATTGGTTGAATGAAGGGCTATTTAGAGAATTAGGGGTAGGATTAAAAAGAAGGATTGTTTTGAAGTATTAAGACAAGTAGGGGTAATTTAAGCATAGTAGGGGTAGATGGACAAATATAAAAGATGATAAATCATTTGGATTGGGTGCTAGAAAAACCACCCCTTCATAATTGTTAAAAAATAATGGTAATTTTTGGAAGTAAGTGATAATTTGAGAATTAGGGATAGGATTAAAATGATGGGCTATTCTGAAGTATTAAGAGAAGTAGGGATAGTTTAAGCATAATAGGGGTAAATCGACAAACATGAAATATGATAAATCGTTTGGATTGGGTGCTGCAAAAACCAACCCTTCATAGTAGTTAAAAAATAGGGGTAATTGTTGGAAGTAAGGGCTATTTAGAGAATTCAAGGTAGGATTAAAAATAAGGGTTGTTTTCAAGTATTAAGAGAAGTATGTGTAGTTTAAGCATAGTAGGAGTAGACCGACAAACATGAAAGATGATGAATCGCTTGGATTGGATGCTGCAAAAACCAATCTTTCATAGTAATTAAAAAACAAGAGTAATTGTTGGAATGAAGGGATATTTAGAGAATTAGTGGTAGGATTAAAAAGAAGGGTTGTTTTGAAGTATTAAGAGAAGTATGGATAGTTTATGCATAGTACGGGTAGATCGACAAATATGAAAGATGATGAATCGTTTGGATTGGGTGCTGCAAAAATCAATTCTTCATAATAGTTAAAAAATAGGGTAATTTTTGGAATGAAGGGCTATTTAGAGAATTAGGGATAGGCTTAAAAAGAAGGGTTGTTTTGAAGTATTAAGGGAAGTAGGGGTAGTTTAAGCATAGTAGGGGTAGATCGACAAATATGAAAGATGATGAATCATTTGGTTTGGGCGCTCCAAAAACCAGCCCTTCACATAAGTTAAAAAATAGGAGTAATTGTTGGAAGTAAGAGCTATATAGCGAATTAGTGGTAGGATTAAAAAGAAGGGTTGTTTTGAAGTATAAAGAGAAGTAGGGGTAGTATAAGCATAGTAGAGGCAGATCGACGAATACGAAAGATGATTAATTATTTGGATTGGGTGCTGCAAATACCAATCCTTCACAATAGTAAAAAATTAGGGGTAAGTGTTGGAAGGAAGGGCTGTTTAGGGAATTAGGGGTACGATTAAAATGAAGGGCTGTTTTGAAGTATTAAGGGAAGTACGGGTAGTTTAAGCATAATAGGGGTAGATCGACAAATTCGAAAGTTGATAAATCATTTGGATTGGGTGCTGCAAAAACCAAGCATTCACAGTAGTTAAAAAATAAGGGTAATTATTGGAAGTAAGGGGTATTTGGTGAATTAGAGAAATGATTAAAAATAAGGGCTATGCTGAAGTATTAAGGGAAGTAGGGATAGTCTAACCATAGTAGGGGTAGATCGACAAATATGAAAGAACATAAATCGTTTGGATTGGGTGCTGCAAAAACCAACCCTTCACAGTAGTTACAATTAGGGTTAATTATTGGAAGTATGGGCTATTAAGTGAATTTGGTGTAGGATTAAAAAGATGGGTTGTTTTGAAGTATTAAGAGAAGTATGGGTAGTTTAAGCATAGTAGGGGTAGATAGACAAATATGAAAGATGATGAATAGTTTGGATTGGGTGCTGCAAAAAAAATCCTTCACAGTAGTTAAAAATAAGGGTAATTGTTGGAAGGAAGGGCTATTTATAGAATTAGGGGTTGGATTAAAAAGAAGGGTTGTTTTGAAGTATTAAGAGAAGTAGGGGTAGTCTAAGCATAGTAGGGGTAGAACGACAAATATGAAAGATGATGAATCGTTTGGATTGTATGCTGAAAAAAAACTAACCCTTCACAGTAGTTAAAAAATAGGAATAATTTTTGGAAGGAAGGGCTATTTAGAGAATTAGGGATAGGATTAAAAAGAAGGGTTGTTTTGAAGTATTAAGAGAAGTAGGGTTAGTTTAAGCATAGTAGGGGTAGATCGACTAGTATGAAAGATGATTAATCTTTTGGATTGGGTGCTGCAAAAACCAATCCTTCAGAATAGTTAAAAAATTGGGGTAATTTTCGGAAGTAAGGGCTATTTAGAGAATCAGGGCTAGGATTGAAAAGAAGGGTTGTTTCGAAGTATAAAGAGAAGTAGGTGTAGTTTAGGCATATTAGGGGTAGATCGGCGAATATGAAAGACGATGAATCGTTTGGATGTGTGCTGCAAAAACCAATTCTTTACAATAATAAAAAAATAGTGGTAATTGTTGGAAGGAAGGGCTATTTAGAGAATTAGGGGTAGGATTAAAAAGAAGGGCTGTTTTGAAATATTAAGTGAAGTAGGGGTAATTTAAGCATAGTATAGGTGGATCGACAAATACAAAAGATGATAAATCATTTGGATTGGTTTCTGCAAAAACCAACCCTTCATAGTAGTTAAAAAATAAGTGTAATTTTTGGAAGTAAGGGCTACTTAGAGAATTAGGGAAAGATTGATATTTGCATCGAATAAGTAGGTTGCTTGGTGCTCAAGAAATGAGGTAAAACATTGCCGCATATTTGAAATCCGACCATTTCAAATACTTATAATACTCATCGTTAAATAATACTTTTTTTGGATGAGTATTTCTGCGTAGGATTTGGGCAAATGAGGTCAAAAAAGTTTACAAATATGAGAAAAAGATTGACTTAGTAGAAGATTTATAACTGCATATTGACTAAGTAGGTTTCTTAGTGATAATTGTTGGAAGTAAGCGCTATTTAGAGAATTTGGTGATAGGATTAAAATGAAGGGTTGTTTTGAAGTATTAAGAGAAGTAGTGGTAGATTAAGCATTATAGGTGTAGATCAAAAAATATGAAAGATGGCGAATCGTTTTGATTGGGTGTTGCACTCCAACCCTTCACAGAAGTAGAATGATAATTGGTTTACAAAATAAGAAATGAATAATGCAAAATAAATGAATAAAGGGAAACGATAATAAAAGTAGGGGTAGTTAAAAAACAGAGGTAATTGTTGTAAGTAAGGGCTATTTAGAGAATTAGGTGTAGGATTAAAAAGAATGGTTGTTTTGAAGTATTAAAATAAGTATGGGTAGTTTAAGCATAGTAGGGATAGATCGACAAATATGAAAGATGATGAATCGTTTGGATTGGGTGCTGCAAAATCCAACCCTTCACAGTAGTAAAAAGATGGGTGTAATTGTTAGAAGTAAGGGCTATTCAGAGAAGTAAGGGTAGGATTAAAAAGAGAGATTGTTTTGAAGTATTAGGAGAAGTAGGGGTAGTTTAGGCATAGTAGGGGTAAATTGATAAATATGAAAGTTGATGATTCATTTAGATTGTGTAACGGCCTGAAAAAAAGTTCGATACTCGAATTTTCAACAATAAAACATAATCCTTTATCACTACCAAAAATCTAAGTATCGAAAACCCAGGCTGTTAATAGAAATAAGTTAGAAGGTGAGAAGAAGAAAGAAAGAAATGTTGGAGTAGAAGAAAAAGAAGAAAAACACATCTCACGGCAGAACGAGTAAAATATAATACATCAAATCTCTTTGTGCAAAACAAATATGTATATATAGATACATAACAATCATCAGAGTACAACATATATCAGTCACAGTGGAAATTAACTTTATATAACTAACGGTGAAGCCTCCTGCTTCCAGCTCCTGAAACTCCAAGCGAAACCTAACCTGGAAATATACTCAGTCGGACCCGAGCACATTTGAAGTAAAGAAAAATTCACTCGGATCAGTCTGGAATACTTTCAGTGATAAATTCACAGCACAAACTACTTGTTTAACTTTAGAATTCCATTTTGAAAGAAAAGGATAATAGTAAAAGCAGTCCACACATAAACACGGACGATTTTTCCCTTACTATAACCGAAAATGTAACGACCCGCATTCTACTTATCGAAGGACTATAGAATATTTATCTCTCTTACATATGAGGTCGTATGGTCGTTCAAATTTGGGGAAACACTATTGGGGTCATTTTCCATGTTCACGATTTTTTCCCATTTTATAATGACCGTTTTACCCCTGGAGATTCTTGTTTCGCCTATAACTTTTGATTGTTAAGGAGTTTTGACCTGAATCCACTTCCATTGGATTTGGATGATGGTTTACCTTTCCGTAGAGCGGTCACATTGATCAAACGGACTAACAGTTTGGGAGATATGGCTGAAATAAAGTTTGGATGGTAAGAAACAACATAACCGGGCCTAATTAGAATGATTAACAGTTAGGCCCATAACCAATTTTGGGATTAGGGTTATTGGGAGGCTGATAGGGTTTGAGAAATCATTTCTAATCAGTTTTCTAGTTGCCACTTACATATCTTGAACCCTAGCCATGGCCTCCACTTTCGAAAACACCTCCAAATCACTTTATAATTGAAGATTAAGCTAATTAGCATCAAACCAAGTCTAATCAACATCAAATTAGATGCAAAGGCTGTTGTGTGCATTGGAATTCGTACCATTTAAAGAATCATTTCAGATTTGAGTTTATATTTTGGTTAAGGTGAGTGATTTGCATTGTTTTCACTAATTACGGCCAATTAGGGGTGTTTAGTGTGAATTAACGAAATTATGCATGTTAAAATTCTGCAAAATGTTTAGCAGTTCTTAAATAT